>CBVK0104017440.1:7389-23506 GCA_900067695.1 Picea abies
GTTCTGATGCCACTGCCTCATGATCCTATGGGTTTGCTAAAGCCTTTATATTTTCTGTCCAGTGTCAACATGTCAAATCGACCATCCAGCCAATACACAACTCTTAATTTCAACTAGCAGTTCATGACATGAGGGGGCTTATCATATGCAATATAGTAGTTATCACCACAGAATGAAAAATAAGCCACAGAAAAGAAACAAAGAATAATCGGTGGAATGTCATAATTGCAGAGACAAGAAAGTTTATCAGCATATAATAACTATACTTGAGTAGTGATGATAACATGTCCCTTTTGAATGATATGAAAATGGTATAGATCCCTTGACCACTGCCAGCTTCTCCTACAATTTTTGACACATCCCAAGGCACTTTGCTTACCAATATAAGCTCAAGTGTTGGCACATGACACTTCAATATGGTATCAGCCATACATTGATCCCCAAACACCATGCATAGCTATACAAGCATAGATCCATCTTAACCCTGGATCTACTAAACACACCCAGAGGGATCAAAAAAACTTATGAGCCCTGCTATGCTGAGAACTTCATGGTTATGACTCATGAGGGATGGACTCATTGTTCAACCCCATTACACACTCCATCATTGGATGCATGCTCTTGGATCCCCCTAGGCCAGTTCAGAGTGGGTTCCCATAGAATACAGAATTTGCCAACTATGCCATCTCCAAGACGTTGAGACTGAGGAGCACTTCATCTTCCGCTGCACAGTTTACTACGAGATTCGAGGACAGTTCCACTATATTTTCAGAGAGCTTCAAACGCTTGGCAATTTCTTTACGTACCCCAACTAGAGATGCCTGGCCTTACACATGCAGGAGGCCCTCCGTCTCCACTCTTTCATCCTCCAGCCACACCCACATCCTGGACCAGCTCCCACCCAGCGGACCACTTCCCTTTTTACAGTGCTCCCAACTCAGGACACCAAGTGGCAAATAGATAGAGATGACCCCAGATCAGTGAGAACCCAGGGCATTATTTCTACTTTCATGGGACCCCAGGGGCTTCGCCAGGCCAAACATCATATTAGCAGACAGACTAGTATCCAGATGATATCTTCCAAACCACAGCAACGGCTTCTCCCTTCCAGGTAGCAGCGCAGCACTCAGTCCAACTCTTGCAGTTCTTCCAAACATACATCTATTTTGAGTTTTCTCCATTCAGCCTCGGATGTTGGGGGAGATAGATCCAGTGGACTAGGGTAGGCTTGTACCACTAGCATCATAGACCCTAGATCCACTCACTTTGTACATCTCTCTCCCAGATTGTCTCTCCATCTTTGGAGTTAGCTTTATAGGATCTTGGTTAGACTCCTATTTTACTTTCTGCATTTTGCTTTTATATAGGAGCCGCTTTAGTGCTCTTGCTTTGTATAGACATCATTGTACCTAATAGTCCCATTGACCTACTTTAGTGGTCATTTGCCAGACATTAATTCAATATCTTATCTTATCTCACCACTTAAAAGATCTGGGGCTAAGATAGATCTATGTTAGTTTGTTTTTTTTCTATGTTAGTTCTTTCTTCTTTCCTTTTTTGACATTAAATGCCAGACATCAAATTTTTACTCCATTTTATTTTCTTAGTTTTACTACTGTAAGGATGTACATGAAGAAGATCTCTCCCATCCCAGGCCATAACAGCAGCTATGTACATAGAGATCTCTCCCACCCCAGGCTGTAATAGCACTCACTTCTCTTGCTGCAACAAGCTAATCCATGTTAATTGTGAACAATACAAACTGTGGTACATCTCGAAATCTGGAAATGTTATTGTGAAATATCCCCCTCAGTTAATACATTCCAAAATCAAATCATGCATACAGGATGTGACATTCTAATGTTTGCGTTGCCTCCTGCATTTACATGGATTAAGGTATGCCCAAGATTAAGGTAATACTAAAACATATAATGGTACAAGTAATAGTCTATAATGACCTGCATAATGAAAGGACGTGTACCAAAATGCTTTCAGAATACTAGTGTAAACCCCATTAATGTTCATATTTCAAAAAATGTGGTGACCCTTGCACAAAATTATATATAGCAATCCAATATCCCAATAATACAATAATGATAACGCAAGATTGGGGATAAAGGAATCAAGATTATCAAAGGATCTAATATTGAAGATAAAATATGAATAGAAGGTAATCAAAGGATTCAATATTGAAGATAAAATGTGACTCCAAAGCTAAGTTGCAAGGATATGGATACAGATCCAGATTCGGATTCAGATTTGAATATGGATCCACCAGACATTTGAAAAGCCAGGATCCAGATACAGTGGGGAAATGACCAGTACAAAAAAATATAAAAATATTTTTATAATTAAAAAAAATAGATGTAAGAATCAAAACCATTCAGGAATCACAACAATAGAACTATAACTTATAAGTTATAACCAAAAAAGAGAGTTCCCATGCATACTACTTGTTATAGCACAAATTGTCACACCTGTGCATTTGTGAAATGCCCCAACCCTTTCCCTTGCTTGCTAATCAAAATCCCAACTTCCCTCATCAAAGTCACTTAAAAAACGTGACTTTTGCTTATATCCGCAGGTTTCCTTTGTGCAACATGCGGACATCCTCGCCTTGCTAGCTTGCAACCCACGGATGTCCTCAAAAAATGGAAAAAATAAAATAATTCCACTTTTTCAAGAGGGGATTTCAGTTGGGCTTGTTTCCCAACCTCCCTAAGCCCGTACCAAACAGAATTCAACCTCCTGAACCTCTCGGGGATGGTATAAATGCACCATTGAGGGCATTGATGAGGAGGAAGAACTAAAGTGCAAGATTATGCTGATAAATTTTAGCAAGCTTCCCTAATCCCTTCATTCTTTGAGTAGCATCCCATACCTAGAGACTGTTTTTCCAGTGTTCCTTCCTTTCTCTATATAACTACAGGGTGTGTTCCTATCCCTGTTGAGTTATCGAAGGAAGAGCCTCATTACTTGAGTTGATGCTTAAAGGTCTTTGGAGGAACCCAGGGCAGTTAGCTCCAAACAAGTGTTGAAGGCTGAATCAGGTTGTCACTACCTTTCTCACATTGTTGGTAATAGAAGAGTTCTCTTTCCCTCCTATTGTGTGTTTATTGGTTCATTGTATGCTAATGTCTTTTATATATGGTTGAATCTATGCACATGATATATGCTATTTGAATGTATAACTACCTTGTAGCAGTGTATTCTTGGTTTCCTATTGCAGGCTAGTTCCGACAAAGATCAGGAGTGCTTCAAGAAGCGAGAGCGGGGATCGACATTGAACGAAGGATTCAAGATGTGTGGCCTCTCTTTCTTCCTTTCTTTCTCTCCCTTAATAAAAGTAGTTATTTCTTGTATGCATTGATACAGATGAGGGTAGGTTCTGTCTTCTAAATTCGGTCTTGCTCTGCTATGACTTGACCCAAGGTCGCAGTGGAAAAATCCCTTAATCACTACCATAAATGATAACTGATAAATTGATCAGTTATAACCATCATTGATAATTGATAATTTGAAGACCATTTTAGCTAGCATAAGCATGAAGCAGGTCATAACAGCATTTTTGTGAGCAACATCCACATCTCCGTATCAGCAATGAATAAAGTGGTTTTCTTGAAGGCTATGTCAGAACTAAATAACAGAGTGGGTAAGGTGAGCAACAGCCTACCACGTAAGGATAAATCAGAGCTTGACCATAATGATAGATCAGCCCTTGAGAGAAGACCTTGATAGATCAGACTTCGAGAGCAGAACTTGACATAACGATAGACCAGACCTTGACTAGGAATCGGGTTTGGGGTTTTAGCCTTTAGGTATTTAGAGTTTTGGGAATTTTTCCATTAAAAATTGATTTTTGGGGGGGGTTGGTGGATCAAAAAATCACTTCAAAATTTCAGGATCTGTTTCATTTTCCATGGGACCTGTTTCATGGGCTCGGGATCCATTTCCTTCTCCAGAGGATCCACTTCCATGAAGGATCTTGGGCGGATCCAACACACAGGTGGTGGATCTGGTAACACAGATCCAAAGTAACGGATACATCTCTACATGGACCCCCATATACCACAGTTATACAAGCTAATCCAAATTAACTGTGAAGATACAAAATAAGGTACTTCATCTCGAATTTGGGAATGTCTGTTAGCAAAAGCATCTCACTTATCAGGATCCAACCTCAAAATCATGGATGATGTCATGTGCATATTTCATGTTACTTCCTTGTGGATCTACATGGATTTCGTAGGTACAACTGCCATGTGTGTCATAAGATGAACACAGGCAAAACTACCTCTTGCTTTGCACAAGATGCGACCTTGCATGTTCGATGTAAATGGAATGTCTCATAATTTTCCCTCGTAAAGGGATCATAAAAGGTACACATCCTAAATATGTCAAACAATGTCTTGGCTCACTTATCCACAAGATTAAGGTATTACTAAAACATGTAAGCAATAGATGATGACCTTCACAATGATAACAAATATTTCCAGACGAATAAAAAGCCTTCCAAAATGCTTTCCAGATACTAGTGAACAAACAGTGTTGACATTTATACGACATAATGTGTGCTGACCTTCCAGGAAAATAAAAGATGACTTCATAAAGTAAGAGACTAAGGATTGTAATTTATCAAAGACACTTCCAATATCTAGATGACTTCTATCGTAGATGAGATTCTATTCGTAATTTCCTTACGTATGTTAATATAATGCCTAAAGACTATTTTTAAGGCTCTCATATCACATTGCTCAAAGCCAACTTGACCAGCTACTCCAGACCAATCTTTAACCTTTATCCCATCAAGCCAGTCTAGCAATAGGCAATGATACAAATGCCATCCCTAGAAGAATTCTTACTGTCTCACAAAAAAGGATTAATCTGTCCATAGTTCTGACTTATGATCATAACAATCCACTTTATGTGCAGGATGCTTTGCATTAATAGTTGAATCAAACTACTTATAACTTATAAGTTCCGTTGACTGTTTCTGGTTCCATATAGAATGTTTTTCTGATACTTCTTCCATTTCTCACAGTTTTCAGTAATGTGCTCAATAGATTTGGCATGTCTGTATTTGTGAGATTTTCTTCTTGGATTGGTTCATAAACAGTCCAACTCTACCCAAATGCTTCCCCCTTGAAGCATTGTTGTGTGACAAGCTACACAAATCTGATTGCTACTCCTTTTCTGCTAACCCATCACATTTTTATTTTATTAATATTTTGTGAATAAGACCACAGGGAGACATTTACTAGAATGAAAGCAGTCCCAAATTCCAATGCATCAGTATCTATCAACCCCGATAATTGGAATTTGTAACATCCTCTGTTAGTAAATGTTCCTAGAACTATTGTGGCTTCATAGCATTCTCACTTTCTTTCCCTCCATCATGCAACTCTGATGTTGACACGCCAGTTATTTCTGTAGTAAGATTCTCACACAATTACTTTCTTGAGGTTTACTTATGATTGTCTAAATACAAATGAAATATTTTAAAGGATGTTAGGGATGTGGGTAAGTAATTTTTAGAATCAAGATCATCAAGGTTCATGGATGTGTCACACAAACATATAACACAAAACTCATGAAACAAAATATCAAGTTTCAAGATGGCAATTTCAAATAACAAACTCCATTCCCAAGTCAAGAAGTAATATTGTCATATCTTGAAATTTCACAATACATATTACAAATTATAAGCCACGAATTCATAAATTAGATGACATTACGTGAAAGCAGGCCTAGACTAGAAGAAAGACTACTCCTTTCATTGGTTCAATGACAGTGCCATAAAAGGTGACATCCTGTTAACCCCTGGATTTTCACCCTTGAAAATCCTGAGGATTAAGAGCCAGCATAGTCCATTTTGGCTGGCATTCGAAGATTTTCCCAGGTTGAGCACTTGTGTGAGTCAGAGATTGGTTCCCATCGGAGACAGGTCCAGGATTGGTTGGTGGTTGTTTTTGCTTCAAAGATAGAGCTACCACAGTTTCACATGGATTGGAGAGAGATTGTTATTTTTAGCAGGTGCCCTCACAGTTTCACATGGATTGGAGAGAGATTGTTATTTTTAGCAGGTGCCCTACTTTTTAGGAGACAATGACCGAAGACTCATATGACAATTTTGAGCATACAGTATTGGTCCTTGAATGATTTTGAGCCCGATGACACTTTTACCGCGGATCATGCAAGTACTTTCTATTTTTAGCAGGTTGAGCTCCAGGCCTCAGATGCTCCTTGCCATCTTCTTCCCCCTCATCAAGAGATCAACAAGGCAATTAGAGACGACATTTACAACAATATATACTTAGAAGATTTTATGTAATTGAAAGGGGGTCTTATCATACACTCGAAGTATACTCGACAACAATGGTCTCATCATTCATGGCCTTGGATCACCTATCGAGCAATTCAAGGTAGGCTCTCATCAGCTTTAAATTGAGTCAAAGCATCATAGCTTACAAGAGGAGAGGCTTTGCTAGCTATGCCATTTGTAGGATGTGGAATCTAAAGAACATTTTGTTTTTAGATGTCCTATCTACTGTGGGATTCAGAGAAGATACCACTATCAATTTTCCTAATTTGGGCAGATCCCTATCCACCTTCATCCAATATCTTGACCAAAAATGTCTAGCTCTTTAAGTGCATGAGAGAGTGAATCTCAAACAACAAACCATGCAAGCTTCTTCCCAGACCTCACCCCATCAAATTGATTACCTCCTTGTTTCAATGGATTTCATCACTTTGTGTTGCTAAGCAACAAGAAGATCTTTTGACGTGGCACAACAAACACCAAGATAGTGAGACCATGCACAACGCCTTCATCCACAGCAAATAAACCCTTTCCCACAAGATCTATACATACTCATCCTTTGCATAAATCAAATTGACAACTCAACTTGGGTCAAACCCACATCACAAGATTATTTTCTTCCTCCTTGAGTGCCAAGAAAATATCTACTTGTGGTAACTGGATACCTCCCAAAATCATCTAGCCATGTCCTCTCAACCCTAGGCATTCCCCATACGACATCATTAGACAATCCATTGGATCCTTCTCAACGCTTGATTTCACGACTGAGACTTTTTCCTCGTCACCCTTGATCTCCTCATCCTATCTTACGAAATTCTAATGGATCTCTTGCACTCTCTCCTTTTTCTTCTCTAATGTAATATTTAGTTGGTGTTTTCTTGTTTCATCTTGTTGTATTTTTCTTTACGCTTTGGGGTGGACAAGTCAATAGGTTGACATTAATGATTGTATTTTCTAGTTGCATCGAACTATCTTTTGGTCATTTGTTGGACATTAATATAATTACCTTCTATTATCTTATATTATCTTAAACACAAAGGAATTCACTACTTATGAGAACAATCATGCAGTAAATGTCTCAAACTCGAGTGCATGCCTTCTAAGCTTTCATGAAGTTTCCACCAACCTATGGGGTCCCTTCAAATGTCTTCCTTGCCTCTTCCATATAACCCCAATTTGGGTTCAAGGCATAAGAAGCCATGATCCGAGCACCTAGAGAGGCACGCAAGACAACCAAGAACACTCAAACGAATCGTGGCTATTAGATGTGCGTTTGTAAAAGAGACAATGCAAGGAAAAACACAATCAAGAGATCAACATTAAAACATTCCATCATTTGCATAATCTAATATTGTTTTCTAAGACTCTAGTAATAAATATTGATTAATCTCAAGCTCCAACTCTTTTACAAGGGTGTAATTAGAGGCAACTCAACAAGGTAGTATTTCTAAAAAAGAACTTCTATGTAACATTTGTCTTTGCTAGACAAATTTCAAAGAGAATTTTGACAATAAACCAAGTTTTTTGCTTTCTTTGACCCCAATTAGTTTTTTTTTCAATATCACAAGTACTCACACTACTCTCAAAGGCAAAGGAACTAACTATGTGTGAGAACAATCATGTAGTAAATCTCTATAACTCTAGTGCATCATTACTAAGCTTTCATGAAGTGTCCACCAATCCGTTGGGTCCCTCCAAGCCTCTTCCTTGCCTCTTCCATATCACCCCAATTTGTATTCTTCTTCATCTACAAGGGTGTAATTAGAGGTAACTCGACAAGGTAGTATTTCTAAGAAGGAGCTTCTATGTATCATTTGTCTTTGCTAGACAAATTCCAAATCGAATTTTGATAATAAACCAAGGTTTTTACTTTCTTTGACCCAATTGGTTTTTTTCAATATCTCACACTACTCTCAAAAGGCAAAGGAACTAGCTATGTGTGAGAACAATCATGTGGTTAATCTCTAAAACTCCAATGCATCATTACTAAGCTTTCATGAAGTGTCCACCAATCCCTTGGGTCCCTCTAGGCCTCTTCCTTGCCACTTCCATATCACCCAAATTTGTATTCAAGGCATAAGAAGCCACCCATCCAAGCACCCAGAGAGGCTTGAGCGATAATCATGAACCCTTGGAAGAATCCTTGACTAGGTGTGAATTTGTAAAGGAGGCAATACAATGGAAAACACAATCAGGAGATCAACAATAGAATGCCAAATGTATAAGTTACTCTACATAAATCGTATAGTTGTATACCAGTGATATGTTACAATGTACATGTAAGATGACACTGTAAGAGTAGAGGTACTATGTAGTCTTGAGAAGAGTTGTGAGGGCAAGTTTCATGCAATGAGCTAAGAAGCAACTAAAAGTATGTTTGCAAAGAGTAAAATGCATGGAGAGACAATGCTAAGAGAGCTATTGATCCAAAATGAATCATTATAATAATTAGTTCTCTTTCTTGGTGCTTTATGCAATGGAAGTATTTTCAAGACCCATCTTGGATTCTAATAAGGTCAAAATTTAAAATTGTTTGTTTTTGGCGTTTAATGACAATTTTTGGGGGAAAACTCATGAAATGGGCATGGCACATTTCCTCGTTGTCGAGCTTGTTGTGAGCTTTCTAACGAGCTAAAGAAGTTTAAAACCAGAGTTCGTATGAGAATGTTATGTCCCAAGCAAATTGATTGTTGCTTTGACCATAGCACTACAACGTGGAAGCCACATCTACTCCTATTACTCTCACATGGAGCTACCGACATCTATCTATCCAAGAAGATTTAGAAAGATAAAAACCCCAGCACTAATCAAGAAGAAGGGATCATAAACCCTAACCCTAACAACTAAGAAGAGGGGATAAGACCCTATCTACAAGGGGAGAGGGGGTTTCATTCCTATTGTAGTAATATTTTGTTCCATAGCTAAGGAATGCAAAGGAATGGGATAATAGAGTAGAGCAAAGGAATAAGGCAACCCTGTAGCTCCATTGTGAGTCAACTTTTCTCTATTTTTCTGCATTGTAAACCTAAGAATAACAAGAGCAATATAAGAAAACTGAACACACAAAGAAACCAAGAACACAAGAGTAAATTTGAAAGAGAAATACTTCTTGAAATTACTTCAAAGTATTACAAAAGGAAAAGTGTCGTTGTCTCTTTCTAGCAAAGGAATACATAAACCCTAGGTGCATAAACCCTAAAAGCATAAAACCTAGATATCATTATGCCTAGTCTAACTAACCATTATAAACTCTAACATCATCCATTAACAATCATTCTAGAAAGTTTACCAAGTTGCTTTCTAAATTTTGCAAATTTATTTAGGCTGAGAGACTTTGTGAGAATGTTTGTAGTCTACTCCTAAGTTGGGCAATATTTCAGCTCAACTTCTCCATCTTCTACATGTCGTTGAATGAAATGACAATGCACATCAATATGTTTTGTTCACTCGTGGATGACAAGGTTCTTTGCTAGCATGAGAACTCCCTCGTTATCAAAAAAAAGTACCATGGCCTCATCCTCATTAACTTGCAACTCTACAAGCATTCTTCTAAGCCAAATTGCTTCACTTGCCCCTTTTACTGCTACTTCGTATTCTTCTTTTGTAGAGGAAAGTGAAACTGCATGTTTACTTGTTGATCCAAGAAACTACCCATGTGCCAAGATTGAACCCATAACATATGGTAGACTTCCAGTCAACCATGGGCCCTGCCTAATCCAAGTTTGAACAACCACATATCTAGAGCTCCTTGATCTTCCCATATAGGATGCCAAAGCCCAATGCTTCCTTTACATATTGTAGCACCCTCTTTGTTGTTGTCCAATGTTCTGTTTTTGAAGCTTGCATAAATCGAGGGATATAGATGTCTACATAGCTCAAGTCAAGTCTAGTGGCGGTAAGATAGATCAAGTTGGCCACTAGTTGCCTATAATTAATTCATTGATTACATTTGAATTGGTCTTCATTGTATGTTTTAGCCCTTTCTCCATACGTGTTGATGAGTTTTTCAACCTGCCATCCTAAACTTGTCTAACAAATTTTTGGCATATTTTGTTTGTGAAACAAAAATATGATTATTTATTTGCCAAGCTTCTACACCTAAGAAATAATGTAGGTGGCCTAAATCTATCATGTCACAAGGCAAACATAAATTTGATTTTACCTTTGCAATTGCTCTTACCTCGCTACCTATAATGATGATGACATCCACATATATCACTAGAATCACCACATCACCATTCTCACAAGACATCTTCTAAGTGCTTGTTTTCCTAAATCCCTGTCAATTTTGATGTACACACCCTAGGAGCTTGTTTCAATGCATAACGCTTTCTTCAATTTGCATACCAAATGTTCCTTCCTTGGAACCTAAAATCCCTATGGTTGGTACATGTATACTTCTTCCTCTAGATCGCCTTTGAAGAAGGCACTCTTCATGTCCATCTAATGTAGCTTTTAGCCAAACTATGCTACCATGGCTAGAACTAATTGGATTTTTCCCATTTTTGCAAGAGTAAATGTCTCCTCGTAGTCAATCCCTTCCTTCTGAGAAAAGACACTCTTCACATCCATCTAATGTAGTTTCCAACCAAACTCTACTGCCATGGCTAGAACCAATTGGATTGTACCAATTTCTGTAGGAGTCAAATATCTCCTTATAGTCAATCCCTTCTTTCTAAGAAAAGCCCTTTAAGACCAACCTTGCTTTGTGTTAGTCAAGTGTCTTATCTGCCTTCTACTTGACCTTATAGACCCATTTGCAGCCAATGGGTATCATTCATGGAGGTAGCTCTGTGACAGTCGATGTTTGGTTCTTCATTAAAGTCTCATGTCAGTCAATTTTAGTGTTTTCCCATTCTGGGCTGCCTTTGGCTTCTTCATAGTCCTAAGGCACAAAATAGTTTTAAAGGTATGGTAAATTATGGTGAGTATCCTCATCATAATTTACCATACCAGATACCTTACCTCTTTTTGATCAACCCTTCTGGCTGTTATCAGGTAGGTCATCTTGGTGAGCATCATTATAGGTGTTGAACCACCATTTTGGTCTTTTCCTTCTCTCATGTTGCTACAAAACAACGATGGCTTCTTACTGATTTGAGTTATTTCTAGCATTCTCTTAGCTGGAAAATTCATGGGAATCATGCTAAGAGGTGATTCCTACCTCTTGTTGATATGCCCCATGCATTGAACATGTTTTTCCAGCCATATCTTCTTCATTTTCAGCAACTTTCAAAGCTGATTTGAGATCTGATTTCTTCTGGAATAGGTCTATGCTTTCATCAACTACCACATCAGAACTAAGACATGCAATGTTAGTCTTAACATCTACCAACTTATGGTTGTCACTATAGCCTATGAGCATCATTTTCTGGCATTTTGCATCAAGTTTGGTTTGTTTTTCTTTAAGAACCCATGCATATACCACTGAACCACAAACTTTGAGATGACTTGAGGTTCTCATCCAAACCATGTTTCTTCTATAGTCTTCTTGTGTACCACTTCTATTGGAGAATAGTTGAAGATACATTGATGTGCGTATTGCTTCTGTCCAATACTGATAAGGAACAGACTTGTTCTTCAACATACACCTAGCCATCTCCATAATGGTACGATTTCACCTCTCCCACTCCATTTTCTTTTGGAGTGTCAGATGTGGTGTATTTCCTCTAAATGCCTTCTTGAGTACAAAAATCAAGAAAATCATTAGAGAAAAATTCTCCACAATTATCTGATCTGAGAATTTTACTGCTCTTTCCATAATTGATTTTCTATGAAAACCTTGAACTTATTGAACTCATTAAACACATTTGATTTCAATTTCAAAAAATACACCGACATTTTCCTAGAAAAGCCATCTATAAAAAACAAAAAATACCTAGCACTAAAGAATGATGTCATCTTCATAGACCCACAAATGACAACATGGATCGATTGAAGAATCTCCTTAGCTCTACAAGCTATTCCTTCTTCAAACAGAGTCCTATGCTGCTTTCCAGCCTGAAATGCTCCACACGTTCCTTGTTGATTATGTATCATTGGATGGCCATCAACCAAACCTTCTTCAGCTAGACATAAAAAATATCTCAAATTCAAATGACTATACCTTTGATGCCAAAGTCCACTGGAATCTTCACCATTCTTAGCCAGCAAGGCATATTGTTTCGCCTCCCCTACATCAACCAACCTAAAAATCCCATGTTCTTCAATATCATAGTGAGTGTCTTCTTATTGGCCTTATCAACCATAAGGCATATGTGATCGCTTAAAATTACATGTAATTGCAGAATGTGCTTGATAATATCACTACAGAAAGTAGATTCTTATCCATTTCTGGAACATAGTGAACATTAAGGAAGAGAATCTTTTGCCTAACATGGTGATCTGCATATTTCCTTTTCCCTCTACTATGTATGGCACCCCACCACCAAAAAACAGTCAATAAAAGATACATTAGCAACATAAGTAATAAACCAATCTTTCCTATTGGTAAAATGATGAAATGCACCCAACTCTATATATGAAGCAAATATTTTCATATTGTATGCTTTATCCCTAGCCATAAACTCAAATCCTCCTCTTCCTTGTGTTCTACAATATTGGCTTACTTATGACGCCTTTGGTTATTTTTCTCATCATATTACCATTTCCTACAAAACCTCTTCTTATGGCCTAAGGAAATGCACCCAACTCTATATACTAAGCAAATGTTTTCATACTATATGCTTTGTCCCTAGCCATAAAGTCAAAGAGATCCTCCTCTTCTTTGTGTTCTACAATATTGGCCTCCTTGTGAGGCCCTTGGTTATTTTCTATGTTGCATGGGGACCCGTCCCCCTAGAAAATCGTACCCTGCATTCCTACATTCTGGGGACTTAGAAATAGCCTGGGAATGTTCCAGAATAGCTAGGGACGTCATTGGGGACACGGGGACTTCTAAGGCGTTCCCAATCTGTCACTCGCAAAAAAATCAAGGACGGTCAACTGTCCCTTGACCCCACCCGCAGTTGAAGATTAAAAATAAATTAAAAAACTAAATCTAAACATGCACCCACCTAAAATCTAAACCTTGCATGCCTCTAAACCCTACGCATCGACTCGACATATCATTCTTCTATTCTTCTTGGCTTCTCTCTTCGTCGCCACCACTCACAAGCTACAATGCATTGCACACCGAACTTTGAATAAATAAGGGCTATTCCTATGTGATTCTTATCCCTGACTGTCATTACGAGCTTGCTCACCAAAATGAAGAAGATATGGTTAGAATAACATTCTTATCAATTTTGAAAGTTGAAAAACATTCTTATCAACTATGAAAACCAAGAAAACCATTTTTCCCTCCCCAAAATGAAAATTACAGAGACAAAAACAAATGCACTTGCTAAAAAAACTGATAATCCTTCTGAAAATGCACATATTTGTTACAAATCTACCAAATACTTGTCCAATCTGACAAATTCCAACCAATTACCCGTTGGATCTGCAAAATTACAGTCAAACAAAATCTCGTTGTTGTACGATTGAATTGACTACAAAACCAATCAATTTCTACTATTGGGTGTCTATCCAAGTTATACAACCTATCAAATTTCAATCTCTATCTTGGGCATCTTTATGGCCCAATATACAAATTGGTCCATGCATATATAGTCTGTACTAGCATTTTCCTTCTTGGCAGGGTGGTCGTATGGTTATTGGCGACCTAATATACAATCATACAACTGCTTGCAACCTGTTGTACAATGGTACGACCCATCTTGGCTGATTCACAACTGCTTAATCCTAAGAAAAAAAAAACTTTTCAATTTTTTCCTTTTCTTTTGATTTTCTAAAAACCCCCTCTTTAATTTTCAGAAAACTAGACATAGCTTTAAATCAAGCAAAAAGAACACAACCCGTCTTTCAAAACCAGAAATATGAACCTAACTTCTCTCTTTTTCAAAAAAATAAACCTAGCTCAAAAAACCCAAAAACAAATTATACTTAGCTTTAATTTTTTTCCAAGTAATATACCCTTTAGGGAAACCTCCTAAGCACTTCCCCTCATTTCAAGGATGGTGCCAAAGATAAACCCTAGATTCTTCAGGGCACAAGGACAGGTCAACAACTCATGAATAGATCATATATAGCTCATCAACAATCAACTCACTAAGAGAAAACATGTCACAGAGTGGGATTTGAACCTGGGTGGGGAGGGTAACAACTTTTCCTCACAACCACTCAAGTTACACCCAATTGGCATACTTAGCCTTATCTGCCCAAAAGCTCTTTCAATTTCTCAATGTGTATCGAAAAGCAGAGCCTTGATCTATCATGATCTAAGCAATCCCTAGGATTTCACCTACTTCAACTTCCCCTCACAATGGTTTTCATACCATATTACAAAAACTAAACACACAAAGAAACCAAGAACACAAGACTGAACTTGAAAGAAAGATACTTTTTGTATTACTTCAATGTATTACAGAAGGAAAAGAGCCATTGTCTCTTTATAGCAAAGGAACAAAAACCCTAAATGCATAAATCCTAAAAGCATAAAACCTAGATACATCAAAAACCCCAGGTTCATAAGCCCTAAAAGCATAAGTCATTATTACAACACTAAAGCATAAAAGCTTAAATTAAACTAATAGTCAAAAAATGACTTTATTATTATGCCTAGTCTAAATTGTTGATGTTTCTCCAGTTCGCAGCATCGTTCAAACATTCTCCCAGATTGGTAATGTTGATTTGACCAAGGGAAATGACTCATTCACTCATGGAGCTTTGCTAGTGGTGAATGGCCTAGACATAGTCTTTCTCTTGACAAGGAGTGGATAGACTTGAGGTGCTCCCACATTGCCTGCTCCAGGATGGAGTGATCTATATTAATCAGACATGCATGTGAGGAAATAATTATCAACATAAATATAATATATAAATAATATATTTATAATATAATGTGTATATATATATATATATATATATATATATATATATAATCAATAATTAATAATTAATTAATGAAAAGACACTAATGGAAAAAACATGTCCATTAATGAAAGGGCACTCTGCGCAAGTATATATATCGAAGCCTTCAATTGTAATATATTATCTCATAAAATATTTACTTACAACAACCTCTCATCAAGTCCGCTAAGTCTTGTTGAGATTTTCAGTGTGTAATTATTCTATGATAATAGTAGCAATTATATCATAAGGCAATAATTATCAGATCTGAAAATAAGAAAATTTAACATGGTATCAGAGCTAGTTAAAAGCCTTCAATGCCAAAGCTAGTATAAGTCTTTTCTTAAGCTAGTTAAAAGTTTTTAGTGCCAGATCTGATAGATCTGCTTCAGATCTTTTATTTTCTGCAATTGTACGATCGTGGTTGCAAGCGGCCTATGCACACAGAGCGACCACATTCCCTTTGGTCACGATTTTCCTAATTACAGGGCACGACCGCCTTAAGGATTGCACTACATAATGCGACTGGCTCTTTTGGTCACTCTCTATTTCTCTACAAGCTGCAACAGGTCACACTGTGATAACTAACATAGCTACTATAGACTTTGTATCAATGATTGGTGTTTGAGAGGGAGGTCTATATAGATTGTTGGGACGACCAGCCTGGACATTGGTACATGACAACATCAGTTTGTGTGAGCTATGGCATCGGAGATTTACACACTTACATTACAGGGCTTTACCAGCATTGAAGAGGATGGTCACGGGACTTCCAGAGCTTCAAGTAAAGCATGATGGCATTTGCAGAGGATGTGCACTTGGCAAGAATGCCAAGGGATCTTTTCC
>CBVK0104017459.1:0-27128 GCA_900067695.1 Picea abies
AGCGTTTGGCTGGGAGGTACCGGTGAGCTCAGTGACGTCGGCAAGCAGGAGTAGGAGCAGCTTGGAGCAAGGGCAGCAGGAGCACAAGAAGCATTTCTGCAAACGCCAAGGACCCAGGTATGTAAACTGACTGTGAGTATTTAAAATCTGTAGATTAATGGTGATTGTGCATTAACGGATTCATGGTTATAGTGAAATCTGGTTATAAGCTGTAGTTAATGGTTACTGTGCAGCAAGTAGGTTAGTTGGTTATAGCGTAATCTTGGTTATAAACCGCAGCTTGATGGGTAATGGCTTGACTTGAAACCCTTACGGCTGCTTATCACTGTGTAATACAACATTTACCACTGTCCTCCCTTTAGTTTTCGCTGGTAATGGTTCAATCCTTTTTGTTAAGGAACGGTTTACATTTAAAAAGATATTTACATATTGCTGGGTGTATTATGAAATTGGTCCATTAGAGTGTAGGCTTGTTTTAGTCTTCGCTGGTATGGTTTCAAACCCTTTGTTAAGGAACAGGTTGTTTTAAAAAAATAATTATATTCGCTGGGCGTATTCCTCCTTGCGAATCTCCTGGCAGGTTTTTCCTTACATTCGATTGTCAATGGTACAACGAGTTGCCACCACGCCAGATGGCACAACCGAGCCTTTGGAAGGGCAATCTTATCATGCGTTGCCTCCTTTATGCTCGGGGCGTTTTTCTTTGCTGTGGGAGATGACAGCTACTGAGAACAGATCCCTTAGCCAAAAATTTTACTGTTATATGATCTACAGACTCCCAGCCATCGTGACTACCTTTGCTGTCCCTACCGCGTGATTCCCTGTGCCAGCCAGACTTAGACCACGTCATTACCAGGCGAGACAGCGTGTGTAAGCCATTGCTCAAGAAATAATTACTAAGGCAGGTCGACTCCACTTTAACGAGGCGTTATATGCACAGCGTGTTGCTTTTAGGGTTTTACCTATTGGGCATTTGTTAGCGGCAGTGTTAAAGAAAGTTATTAAGGTAATTTATTGAAAACGTAATGCAAGTATTCTGGCAATGACAAAAACTGTTTAAATGTATGGTATTTCAGGTTAAATTTGCAATAATACCTTTGTGTTAATTAATTGGCTCCTGCTCATCTGTTAGGTATCCCTTTTTCTCGTAATGCTATCTAAGTATTTAGGATTATATAGCCTACCAGGCCGTGCCTTTTACCCCTTCGTTTCTCCTCAGTTCTGGCAGCCACTTCAGCGCCTTGTCCAACCTCTGCTGCGCGTAATTAATTCATGCTGAACCTTCAGACTTCTGCCCACAATTGAAAACGCAGGGTTAGTCTTGCAAGACGTATCACAATGAATTTTCCACAGAACCTTCGCCAAGTGTAGCTCTGCGTGTGTGTACGACGGTAGAGTGTGATAGCTGATACGTCTAGGGTTGTAACTAATTTTCTGCTAAGCGAGTTTGTATTTAGAGATGAAGGCACGTGGGTAGACAACCTGGTGTTTAGGGATGGCTTAAATTAAGCGGAGACCCTACGCCCTCGATCGGCTAACCAAGACGGCTGGCCTGTGGCCTACTCTCCACCACCTCGCCCTCGTTTCTCTCACGCGTTCGGGGACGCCAAGCTGTGCATTTACTCTTCACGCTGAGATTGACCTCTTCCTGGTTCTCGTAAACCGATATCCTTACTCATCAGCTGCCTGCCAGAGCACGCCACCGACTTCCAGATTCGGAGATAGTCCGCCTTGAAACCTTCGCCGAGAGCTATTAAATGGGTCTCCTTTAAACCGATTTTCTTTACGTTTATGTCTTTGTAAAAAGTTAATGCCAAAATTAGCTTCAATAATTTAAATGTGAAACGAGTGATTTGTTTATGGCTGTTGAGTTAGCACTTTAGGGCAGGGTTTTAGGGGCTCGTTGAATTAATTGTTCATTCAATGTTTAAAAGCGTATATATGCGATTCTCATCTATTTCAATTATTTTTTTTGAGTTACAATTTCCACTTGCACATATCTGATTAGCTTTTAAAAAAAATTATTGCACATATCTGATTAGCTTTAAAAAATTATGAGTGAAAAATTCTTATCGTTCAAAATTAAACGCATTATTCATTCGATTCCATTTAAGAAAATCAGAACAAATATAAGTGAGTGATGGAGTTATCTGACATCGTCTTGGAACAACCTGTATGAAGACTGGCAATGCATAACACACCGCAACTAAAGTAGATCATCTGAAAATATGTAGATAATGGTCCTTTATCTTCTATCTATGTACTGTTGTATTATTATTTTTGTTTCTTAAATTCTGTCAAGTTCCACTTCCCGCCACCATATTATGGTGCATCACCGTTGATAACCTTCTTATGATTTACGTAAAATTTAATTATAATAATAATATCTATTAAATAAGTTAAATGGCTATTTTACTAGTTAAAGGTAAAATCAATGTTAACCCCCTACAATTTCTAGATTTAGTGGATTGATGGTTGGTGAAAGTTACTTAGAGCGCAGGGTATGGGTTTTAAAAGCTCGATGTATTAATTGTTTATTTCCATGGTTAAAAACGTATATTAGAATGCTACATTAATGATCTAATTTTCAATATATTTAATGTAATCTTATTGTTAAAGGTTTACCTTCGAATGTTAACCGTTCATTGATTTGTGTGATTGTTTCAACCTTTAAATGTTCATTCAATGGTGACCCTAAATGATTTAATATTCGATATATTTAAATGTTTATCTCAATGGGTAAAAGTTTGTTTCGAAGGGTAACCTCAATATTTAAAATGTCAATGATTAATTGTTATTGCAAAGGATGAGTTAGAACTTTAGTGTAAGGATCTTAAAGGTTCATTGATTTTAAATGTTTATATCAATGGTTAAAGGTTTATACGAATGTTGCTTTAATGATTTAAATACTTAGTATTGATTCTACCACAGTTGGGGCTGGGGACAATTAGGGTTTTCTTACCTCAGGCCTTGTTATTGCAGTGTTAAAATATGGTCCTACCCTAGTGATAATGGTCAATTGAAATAATTTTGTGATTTCGATAAAATATTAGCGCAGAGGAATTGCAACGTTAAGTATGTGATCAGTTGCCACATCAAGGTCATTAGTTGAAATGTCTATATTACTTAATTAAATATTATGCGAGAAATATTGTAATGATACGTCATGTTAATTGCCATTGGAATATTGTTAAGTGTTTTTAATGATGTCGATTGCGAAGTCATTATCGTTCAAATGAAGGCACTAATGACGATGTTAAATCGCACTGCTTTTATTTGTAAGGTTATTACTACATGATGTTGTTGGGCAGGGAAGGCAGGATATTTTGTGGGTTGAATTTATTGGTTGTCCCTTAGGTTAAAGTCCCTCCGGTTAAGGATAAGTATTGGAGCCATTGGGCTTGTTGATGTCTTCGAGGCTTATTAGTGGTCGGTCGAGTGAGTCTTCCTGACTTGCGTCTCTCGTAGAGGTCGTGATGTCCTTGATCTGGTAGTACTTGGTGGTTTTGAATTGCGTAGTCGGTACGTGTCAGGCGGGATATAGCCTCCCCTTCCAGCTTAGTAGGTATGCGTGTGTGTGATCAGGTGGAAGGAATCCAGTGCCGTATCAAGAGTCTTGGGCTGTTTAAAGGCACAGTTCCACTCTTGCGACACGTTCTGAGCCGTATCAGTAGTCTCGGGCTGTTTAAAGGCATAGTTCCACTACTGCGACTCTACTGACGGATCCTTCCATCTGTGACAGTACTGTGCCTAACCCTTGGTGTCTGTTTCTGCCTATAGCCTCTAGTTGCCCATCTCCTGTCGGGGGCATTGCTTCTTGTTGTCGCTGTGATATGTCGGGTCGTTGATTGTGTTCGTCTTACCAGCGTCCTGTCGGATTGAATGTTGACTTAGAGTCGAGGGGATTGTTTCATTCTGCACACGCGCACACACTAAAAAGGAAAAAAAAAAAAAGAAGAAAAAAAAAAAAATTCACCGATTGACTGAGTAATCGCCCTTAGCTAGGAGGGGTGTTACATATTGCACTTGTCATAGGTGACAGCATGATTCCTTATGATGATATCAAGGCATGCTTGAGTGAAAAGTGTGTATGATAACCTGGCCTTGGGTTATGTGCTTCCTGATGATGATGGTCATTATTGGAATTGATGTTTTGTACATTGCTCTTTCCTGATGATGATGGTCATTATTGGAATTGATGTTTTGTACATTGCTCTGTAACATTTTAATGTGATTGTTTCTCGCTCTCCGTGAAGGTTCTAGTTACTTTTGTTGTTTATGCTAGTTGTGTTTGGTTGAATCTAATGTTGTCAGTTAGCTTAGTTGGCTTGGTCTTGTTTGCATCGGGTGGGACATAGACACCTCTTTGTTTCTCAGATTAGTCACCAACCTTGAGACTTTAAATGTTGAAAATCGATGGGAACCTAGGCTTGAGAGTTTCTTATGTGTCCTGGAGGTCCTAACCATTGCAGGGTATGGCGGGCAGGTAGTCATTTTTATTCTTTCCTGATTGAATGTTTGTATGCTTCTTAAGCTGTAGGGTGTGATAGTATACTAGGTCCTTATGTTTGTATGTTGAGTGATTGTGTGTGTTGTGATCATAATCAAGTTGTGATTCTTGATTGTATTATTGAAATTACTTTACCAACAGTTTAAAATATATATACATTTTACTTGTTATGCATCACATGTTGTCATAACAATGGGGTTCATTACATATGGTATCTGAGCCAGTTTGACCCATGACACTTGGGATCACTACGACTTCCATTGATTATATGTTTGATGATAAAATGTCTCTAATTAAATTGATTTTTATTTTTGCAGGTAATCATGGTTATAGGAAGTCATGGGGGAAGACGACGGGGTGCTAGGGGAGGAGGAGTGACGCTTCCAGTAGAAGCCACGCTCGAAGTTTCTAACCCTCAGGGTGAAGAACAGGTTTTTGGGAAGGAAACAATAGTTGTGGGTGATGTGGTTGGGCTGATGAGGTCCTTTTAGAGGATGTCAGAGGCACTGATCAGTCGTTTGGATACAGATGAGGCTAGGGTGTCGGCACCTCCTGAATGTCCACCACGTGCCTCGTTCAATACTGGTAGCATTCACCGCGAACTCGAGAAGGTCAAGTTTCCAGAGTTATTTTGTGCCATGGATTGCGCAACTGCCGAGGCATGGTTGGAGAATATGGTGATGTGCTTTTCACTTCATGACTATACCTCCAACATGAAGGTTTGCGCTCTTCTATGGTAGAAGACAATCCTACTGCAATTAAACATGGTTGTCGAAGACGTGTCATGGGAATTGTTCGAGGAACGGTTTCGGGAGAGGTATCCATATGAGGAATTCATTGAGCATCATCTCAATGAGTTCAATGCCTTTTGACAGGGTGGTCGTATGGTGCCTAAGTGAGACATCCATTTTATGGAGATGCTTCGGTATGATCCGCACCTGAATACCTAGAAACTTAAGGTCAACAAGTTCATGTTCGGCCTTAATGTTAGCATTCATGCAAAAGTGAGGATTTTTATGCCTGAAACCTTGCATGATGTTTTCCATAAGGCCCTCATAGCAGAGGATGAGATCATCAATGTGGGTTAGAGTAGGAGTCCGGAAAGACCGACAGGGTCGACAACATCTGGTGTGCAAGAACATCAAACACTAGTTAAGCATGCACTAGGGTATCAAGGCACTCTAAGAGGATCCACCTTCACTACACCTCGGTGACCAGTGCCTCAACAGTGGATTCCTTATAGAAGACCACAACACTAGAAGCAGGGTCGACTGCAACAACAATAGTTTAGTCCTGTTCACTAGAATAGACCAGGGTTCCATGTTGGTGGGTCGTCTTCTTCTACTTTAGGTATTAGGAGTACTGGACAAAACACAAGGTGTTGGACATGTGGAGATCCAAATTACTAGCATGACTTCCCAGTTGAGAGGACCATAGCATCTAGATTAGCAGAACCCACTACCATGGGATATTTGGGCAAGGCCCATCAAATTCATGTAGCGATGAATAACTGCTAGGTAGAGAACTAATCTATTGTGCTCAAGACATCAGGTACCGTTGTTGACCAGACACTTCGTATTTTGATAGATTCAGGTACTATTCTCAAGTTCCCATGTCTCATTATTCTCAAATTGATTAAGCTTTTCTTCCATGGAATAAATCCAATTCTTATCTTCACTAGATTATGCAAAGTTTTTAGGATCTACTTTAGATAGAAAAGAGAAGATTTCATGTTTTGGTGCAATTTCTAGTCTTCTTCTAGTTTGAACTCTTATATCTCTATTGCCATGAATTCAATTTTTTGAATAATTCTTTCAGACAAATACAGATGGTGTCTTTGTATATTGACATTATGATTCTTCTTCTTCTTCTTCTTCTTCTTCTTCTTATCTTGGATCCTCTATTTGAACATGTTCTTCCACCTTCTAATTCTCAACTTCATCCACTTTCACATTGGCACTCTCTACGATCTTTCCCAATTATTTATTGTAACATCAATAAGACTTTCTTCTTGATGAATAACCAAGAAATATACCTTCATCATCTTTGGATTCAATTTTTCCCCAATTCCTCATCATCTATATTTATGTAGCACTTGCTTCTGAAAACTATGAGGTATTTAACAGTTGTTGGTCTACCCTTCCATAATTAAGGTATATTGTTGTTGTTGACTTTAATTTTCCCTCTATTTAGAATCTAGATTGTGGTGTTGACTACTTCTCTCCAAAACATGTCTGGTAGATTACAATCATTCAAAATTGTTCTATCCATCTCTTGTATGGTTCGATTAAGTCCTAGAAAAGAAGTTATAGTGAAAAATCGAAATTGGCATGTTTGGAATTGATTTTAGGAGCATTTTGGAATGCTAAATTCCATAGGGAATATCTTTGAAAGTATAGACAACCAACATACAAAAATTTTACTGCATGTACCCAAATATATCCCCTCCATCTCCGAAAACTTTCACGGTTTGAAACTTCCTAGAAGATAAGTTATATCAAAAGTTCCAAGTTGACCTGTTTGAAACTAATTTTAGGATCATTCAAGAACCCTAAATTCCATAGGGAATATCTCTGAAAATATAGCGAACCAACTTCTAAACTTTTTACCATATGTATTTATGGATCTCACCTCCATCTCCTTAAAATTTCAATCTTTGAAACATCCCTGAAAATAAGTTATTGTGAAAATTCCAAGCTGACCTAAAAATGATTTTGCAACTCTTCCCTTTTGGAATGATATTCAATCCTTACTCATCCACTTCTTCAAATTTTACTATATTTTTTACACAGACACTTTCTCTCAATACTTGATCCTTTTATAGTTTTTTATAACCCTTCATAAAGGGACATGTCCATTAATTTAATAAATAAATCTCCTTTTTTTATTTTATTTTTCCAAATACCATGGGAGAATACCAAAACCCATGGGTTTGAAACCACCATTTCACTTTTTTATTTTTTCACATTCACACCCTCTTTTAATATAGTTTTAAACACACACACACACACACACACACACATATATATAATTCAACATTGGAAATTCAATATGTATTGTAATGTCGTAATATGGAATTAATGACAACATTAATCCTTTGACATCAATGAAAATAATTCCAACAATAATTATAGGTTTCCCAGGGCATATATGTTGAAAAAATTTAATATAGATACAAGATCTTTAGTTTCTTGAAACAAGTGATCTTTTATATAGATATTTTGTAGTTCTCCCATGAAATCAAACTTAGGTTGAGTAAGTGGTTTGTCCAAACTCACCCTATCTAGATAGGGAGGAGTTTGGGTAATACTAGATGACTATGGCCAATGTACAATTCCTGGGGAAGTGGTTTGCATTATTGTTTCTTTAATCATAATGATCAATAAGATTCTTTAGTTATTTAGGAACTTCTTCATCATCCTACTCAAGAGTAATGGGGGAAGTACTATTATTAATCACTTTCCTTGATTTCAAATTGATATCTTGACAATGAAAAAGGGAAATGAAATATGTTGGGTAATTAGGTAGCTCAATTTTGTAAGAGGGATGAGCTACTTCATTGTTTTGGTTAGGAACAAGTTGTATAGGTATTTTAGGTGGTTCATTGGATTACAATTGCAATTGTTATCGTAGATGTTTTTGTGGTGGGTATTGTAGGGTTGGCTATTGTGGAATGTTTTCATAGAGATTCCCTTGCCATCCTTGTTTCCATGGTTGGTTTTCACCTTAATGAGGAGGAAATCATTGCCGGGGCATGGGTGGATACTATTATTGGGGATGATATTGACTGTTAGAAAAACATTAAGCATAATATTGAGTTGACTCTTGCATCATACCCAGTGTTCAAGGATTCCATGGTCATTCGTTTTTTAAAAGAAATATATTTTATCTATCCTTTCTTTAGCTCCTTGGTATAACTATTTTAGTTCTAGCAATGAAGGATAGCTACTGGTGGTATGGTTTTGTTCATATATGGCACAAGTTTCCATTTTATTTAGTGGAAAATCCCTTAGGGATGCTTCTTCAAGCATTTGGAACAAAATATGATTAATGAAAATTCTAATTCATTATGCCTCTTCTTGGCTTCCATTGTGTCCAATTATGAACTAAGAGAGATAAGAATTCAATCTTGAAATTTTCCAATATATTTCCAATCTCATCTTGAGTAACTCCTCCCCTGGATGATTTGGTGATTCTATAAACAACATTTCTTGGTACTTTACGATGTTTTTCATTGAATTGTGAGTAACTCTTATGTAAATCACAATTATCCTCATAATATAACTGATAAATATCCCCTTCCCCCATTAAATTCAACAAATCAATATATTAACCTTGAATCCTTCTTAAAAGAGTATTTTGAAGAGTCTTGGATCTGACTTGTTCTATTTTGATCTCTATAGATTATATCAAAATATCTCAACATAATCCTCTAGTATTGGATTTTTTTTTTTTCTTTTCTTTTCTTTTTTTCATTTTTGAAATATCTTCTCGTAGTTCTTTATCTTTGTAGTAATCTTGATACCTTTTCAGAAAATTTCAATGCATTTCATCCCAGGTTCGAACAATATTTCTTCCTCAACCCATGAACCAAACAATATATGCTTCTTTGAGAGTCGTATTAAATAAATTATTCTTCTGATAATTTGATAAATAATCATAACTCCAACAAATCACATAAAACACGAAGAGGAAAGTGTCTAGATATGCACTAGCTAAGCCATGAAAATTTGTTATAGATGAAGGTTGAATGTCTTTCATTTGAACCATCCCCTCGAAATGTTGAATTTAAAAATCAAAATTCACTGGTTCTAGCTAATTTGAATCTCCCCCTTCTACCTAAGGAAAGTTGATTTTATAAAAAATGGACTTTCCTTGTGGTACAAATTCCTCAGAAGGAACAAAAATTGTAGTGAATTTTGGTTCCTCCAAAATATTTTTTTGGAATTCTAAGTATTATTGGTTTTTAATAAATTATTGTGTTTCTATAGTGTAAGTTATGGATATCACACAAATAATGGAACCATATTCAAAACTGGTTGGTACAAGGTTGGATTCTATAACTCTAATTGTTTGATTCATCTTTCCTCTTTTTACTAATTTTTTTTGTTAGTATGTTAGTAACTTGAGTGGCTCTCACTATACCATGAAATATTCCTTTGGAGTCACTAAGTCTATTGATGCATTTTATATTCTCTCCTGCTAATACAAAATACCACATATGAAATCCAACAAAAGGGGTTTTGGGAATTTCTCTAAGTTGATCCCCTCCCATCCATTTTTTCTTCCAAATTAGTACAAAGAGAATTTCCTAATCCTTTGTCATCTATTGGGAAATGGCACAAAGAATGAAAGTAGAATTAAACTCCTTGATATAATAGAAAGGAACCTAATTTATGAGTACACATAATTCATCAAACTAGGGATCAATAAAATTGCAATATATTGTGCATTGTTTATGTTATATGAAGATATTATCTTTGTATTTGATCCTTGAATGATAGAACTTAAAAATAAGCAACTTCTAAAAAATTGTCATTTGTATTTGTGCAAAAATAAATAAAAACACACTCACATGAAAGACATTATTCCACTCTTTATGTTCTAGTATACATATCTCATGAACACTAGATGAAAGACAAACTATTAATTAAAATAATTCCTCAATCATACAACTTATGAATTCAATATTAAATAGTAAAGACATAAATAAATTAATCTACCATATACTATAATATGAATGAACTATAGAGGAATTAAGAAAATCTACACAACCACCTTCACACTTGCAGAAAGAGCCTTGCGGAACAAAGAGATGAATTAGAGTCACAAATGCAAAAACTTCAACATAACTTTTGTATTTCCATCCAAAGACAGTTTCATACATCAAAAATTGCTTTCCCTCTTTTCCTTTCATCCTCAATCAAAGATGAATATCCCTTTTTATAAATGTGAATTACAAAATAGAGTATAATGAATCTTCTCGAGAATGAGAGATTCTCTAGTCGATTGGGGACAATTAAATCTATATAATATAAGTTGGTAAATGAATAAAATTGTCGTGTAAGCTATTGAATGCATATTTGTAACTAAATAAACATTTTGTGGTTTGTAGAATGCACCTTCAACTATATAGTTTATATAGTTAGTCTTCATGTGATTGAGTTTAATTTTAATTGGAACACATGGGCTTAGAGTGACATCCTTCAGTACCCATGTCTACAAAATCATATCATATGTATGTTCACAACATCAAATCTACAACATCTTGTAGTGGTTATGTAGTGAAGCGTGATACTCATATCTGCAGCAATGATCCATAGCATAGACTTGAAGTATGTTATGTGAAAATAATATGTAGCATAGACTTGAAGTATGTTTTTTACTAATCAAATGAAACAACTTGAACTTGATTGACTATTCAACATAGACAAATATGGAGAAATCTATCATCAATATATGATTTGATCATAAATCAAAGGAAACTTTTGAAGCATGTTATGTGGCAATAATCTTGAATTTATTCAGGTTTGTGTGTGGGAAGATGATGAGTTATGGATTGAATGGAGAAAATAATATCTTCCATGGGGATACAATGAGTGTGACATCCCACTCTTGTGCACACCTAATTGGACTTATTCTCTAAGGAAACTTGTGTGCAAGTGATCTGGTTCACTATGCGACTGAATTTTTCGATTATGGTTCATGATGTTGTTTTGGATTTGATGATATGTTATTTCATGATATTTATATCAACATGTGCTACTGACTGGTTTTCCTTCTTGTGTAGGACTTGAGACCGATTGAGGGTGTTGATGGCATCAATGGGCCTCCTTGGACTCCAGATCGAGTCAGGGGGTGAACTCTTATGGTTTGAGTGTTTTTGATATTGCATAGGTGACATATGGCTACTAGATTTTGATGTTGATTTTATTCGCTGATATGTTTCATTGATGGATGAAGGCTGATGATAGCTTGTCAAACAGACTCACATTTGGAGTAAATGGGTCACACATGACAACCAGAGACATTGAGGGAGAGGTGTGGTAGTAGCCTTGCAAAAACCTACTAGCACTCTTGATGTGACTCGAATTGTAGGTTAATGATTAGCCAGTTCGAGAGATCCATGATGTCATGAAGGAAGACTGTGACAGTTGCTCATGATGATTATAAGTGGTGCACATTAAGGTAGGGAAATTATTCCTTAGAGGCCCTTAGTCTCCCATAAGGTCACCTGACAGATTATTGACTCCAGGGGTTTGACATCTACCAAAATCAATCAAAAGGTGAGTGGCACCCTTGGAGCACATAGTGCGTCTTGAAGGGCATGTCGCATAAATGAAACAAGAATGTAGGTGAGTGGCACCCTTGTATCATGTAGTGCATCTTGAAGGGCACGTCATGATTTTAACTCTAGTAAGTTAATAAATCTAGTACCTAGAAAACTATGCATCCTTAGGACCTGGTCAGCCTTAAAATGAATGATGGTATGAGTAAAGTTTAATAACTAATTTTTCCCTTAAACAATGTCACCAATCCTAGTGAATTTAAAACCTAGGTCTAAGTAGAACATGTGGAAAAAAAAACTAAATGGACATTTAACAAGGAGGGGATAAATAAAATTCAAACATTAATAATTAAAGTAAAATTTTAATGAAGGATTAAATTATTAAAAAGGTAAATTGTTGTTTTTGTCTAAACTTGCTAATTTTGAACTTAGATAAAAAGGGGAACTTAAATAAAAGGGGGAATGTCTAACATAGTAGATAATCTAGTCTTTGGAACCTTCTAATTGTGAACTCAACTAGGTTTTAAGAAATGTGTAAGCCATTTAAGAATTGTAAGGGAAAAAAGGGACACCGAGGAGCGCTTTTTGGAATGCTTTTAGGTGGGTGAGGGAAATAGGAAAATTTAATTAATTAATTAATTGATTTTCTGGTGCAACTAGGGGATCGGGTGACATGTGTTCGGGGGAGGTTTATCCTAATTAAATTTTAATAAACATAAATTAATGAGGATTTTGGCAACAAATCTCTAAGAAAAATCTATAATAGGAATGGCGAAGGAGGAGAGATCATCACATCTAGTATGTGTAAGGTCATGCTGTCAGATTCTATCTTGACTGAATTTTTCTTGTGAGAAATCGGATACCTAGCTCAGATAACGAGTGGTAGATTGAACTTGCGAGGTGAGCTAGGAGCTAGCATTCTCTGGTATTGTGTGCATGGCCCCTTTGCAGGTCGGGGGGCTTAGGGGGAAGAAAAGTACCCCTAGCATTGGATCAGAGGTATCGGTGAGGTACCAGTGGTTGGCAAGCAGGAGTTGGACGAAGCGCAAGTGCGAGACAATCACTTACGATTCTTCGCATTTGGATACAGTACACATGTGTATAGTTTGTATTGAAAAGTAGTTAAATTTTATGTATATGCATCTCTAAAATGGCAAATATACGGATGTGTAAATTGTATTAAAAGATAGTTGATTTTTTGTATATGAATATATATAATGGCGAATTTTCGCATGTGTAAATTTGTATTGAAGGGTAGTTAATTTTTGTATATGAATATCTCTAATGGGGAACATTGAGTTGAAATTTGGACAACAGTTGCAAAATGTAATTTAAATAACTTTTATTCTAGCTTAGAATTTAAAATTTGGTTGTAATGATTTATTAAGAATATTTTTCAGAGGAATTTTTATGATAGCTAGTGAGCAGATATGTGTTAAAAATCCTTAGAATTTACACTCCCGCCCTTGTTCCCATGCCAACTTAGTTTGTTGTAGCTTCTCTCCTCGCCTTAGTTAGAAGAGACCACTCACTCGTAACCAAGATCTCTTGCACCTGGACCTGTCCCTATACTTCCTTTACAAAGGAATCCTTGGCATTGATGGTTGTATACCTTTGTGGTTCCCTCTTGAATCAACCCCAACCAAGCCCAAGAACTATTACTCTGTGTTTCCTCTTCCTTTATTTCCATTAAATCTTTGCAATCCCAAAGGCCTTCTTCATTTGCTTGTAGCATAGGCAATCAATGACCCTGTCAACGATATGCCATTTTTTTATTTGTATTGTATAACTATGTTAAGAGGAGTTTTTTTTACACTTTGTAAAAGAGATGGTAAGGCCCCTTTTATTTTTAATAGAAATTGGTATAATTTATGTTAAAAAAAAATGTCATGATGTATCAAAAATATAATTATGTTCTCAGAGATTCAAATTTTTCCATTTTTTTTTCAATTTAACAAAAAAGGATTCATAAATTGAATCATTTTTACATCCTTTTTTCGTTCTTAAAAAAACATGAAACTATAAACTTGAAGAAAATCAATTAACCCAAAAAATCATTCTACCTGGCATTTAAAACCTAGACATTTAAAGAGAAATCATGTGCTATGCGGGCTTCCTCTTTGAGCTTTGGGGTTGTGTCTTTAGATTCCTGTTCTACTTGAGCTTGCTCAACCATTTCTACCTCCATAATCGCATTTTGGGGAGAGCCAATTGAATCACAGGGTCAGACAACCAGATATTGGGAATTTCTTACAAAATCCAGTTTCATATTGTAGTGAATGTTGAGGTTAGTTGTGAGCCTTTTTTATTGTCTTCTCTGCATATCCACCTTTGCCTCCAATTATGCATTTCAAATTAACTAATCCTCATGTTAGTTGGAAATGTTGTGATTGAGTTGGGAGAAAACAACATGAAGAACTCCAGTCTCCTAATTGGCAGGCATGCCTTACTTTTGAAGACTCATCGAAGATCAGAAACATGACAATTTTCACATTGACCTGGATGTCTATGTCATCCATGATGCAAATTATATGATAGACAAAAATCTTTGTGACACCAATATCATTGGAAAACGATCAAACCCAATATAACTAGAGCTACATGCAATTCATCCAATACCCAACCGATCATACCTACTAGTGTGGGCAGTGAAACAACCTTCAATCAACAAACATACCAATCTCACGAAGGTGTAACAATAAACAGATCCATATTTATAGAAATATATTCCATCCTTGTGAGGAGAATCTTTCCCATCGTTAATATGTTTTCCCTGCTGCAACTGGTAGTTTGCAATGTCACGACGAAGAAAATTGATATAAAGGCTTGTCGCTCCATGGTTGATACCACTTGGCACTCGGCCTTGATTTCATATGCATGCTTCCCCTAAGGTTTGTTTGATGTGTCTCTATGCTACAAAAACATTGGCACTTTAACATTACATACATATACATCTTTATAAAATCATTGGTACTTTAACAATATATACCTATACATCTTTATTTGTGGGAAAGGTTTGTTGATGTGTCTCTATGCAATAAAAAGATTGATACATTAACAATAAACTGAAGAGCATGGGAATGAAAGTAGAGATTAAACTTGTTTTTACATTGATATTATAATTGTTTTATAACAGGGTACTAAGATAAGGAGCAGATGGATATTGTTGATGTTGTTAGTTTAATCCTTGAATGATGTTTAAAACTATAACTTATTATTTATGAGATTTTCCCTTCCTTATGATGTTAAAGGGTTGTGTTTAAAGGAAGGTAGGGAAGACATGTTACATGTTAAATAATGATTATTCATGTTAGATAATAAACTGTTTAATTATAAGATCTTTCATTTTGTGTTGTTTTAAAGGGGTGTTTATAGGGAGTGTTGTTTATGTTTTTAATATTAGATTGAGGTTGGATACATTGTGTTGAAGAGTCTTGTGTTGGAAAAATGTTAATGTGATACTTTTATATTGTTGCACAAATATAATCCTGTATTGAAGTTAGTTACCTTTCTCCTCGCTAACTTGATTGTTTGGAGTGCTCTTGTTATAGATTTCGCTTTAGGTATGACAGTTACATTTTTGGATTCATGTCATTTGGTTCTTGCGTCTTGATTTAAAGTTTTTGTGATTGTTTAAGTTTTCACCTTAGTTACTATTGCGCTTGTCACAGGTGGTGACATGATTTCTTATGACAGTATCAAGGCGCGCTTGAGAGACAAGTGTGTATGATAACTTGGCCTTGGGTCATGTGATTCCTGATGATGATGGTCATTATTGGAATTGATGTTTTGTACATTGCTCTGTAATGTTTTAATGTGATTTTTTCTCACTCGCCATGAAGGTTCTAGTTACTTGTGCCGTTGATGCTAGTTGTGTTTGGTTGAATCTAATGTTGTCAGTTAGCTTAGTTGGCTTGGTCTTGTTTGTGTCAGCTGGGACATAGACACCTCTTTGTTCCTTAGATTAGTCGCCAACTTTGAGACCTTAAATGTTCAAAATCGGTGGGAACCCAGGCTTGAGAGTTGCTTATGTGTCTTGGAGGTCCTAACCATTGCAGGGTAGGGTGGGTGGGTAGTCCTTTTTATTATTTCCTAAATTCAATGTTTGTATGTTGCTTAAGCTGCAAGATGTGTGTAATAACCCTCCTAGTTATGACAACAACTCTGATAACAGGTGCAAATTTTTTATTTTATTTAGACGTGACGTGTGTGCACGCGTGATAAAAGGGGACAAACATACTTGACTCTATGTCGCTACCCGACAGCCCACAAGATGCAACCATGAAGAATTCCACAAGAAGACAAGGGCGCACAACAAGTAGCTGCAAGCATTGAACGACCCAAGACACCAGGCGCACACAAGTACTGCAACAATAGCGACCAAGGACATGAGGTAAACTACGCAAACATTCAATGACATACTGGGTTAATGCACAGTACGAACACAAAAGGAAGAAACCAAAGTAGCAGATTTCACTATTTCTGCACAGGAAAGCAGGACGTTTAATCTTAGTTCTCTGCTTCAGAGAGAGAGAAGGTCAGATAGGCTCATGGACGAGTGCTCAGGCAGAAACTAGTAATCCCCATCGGGTGTGTCGCAAGAGTGGAAACCCTCCCTTTAAAGGGCCCGAGATTCTTTATATGGCACTGGTTTCCTTACATAGAAAAATAAACACAAACACCCACCCTTACACACTAGGCTACGTGGAGGTGTCTACATCCCACCTGTCACAACAATCCAACACACAGAAGGGTTATCGACCAAGTACAACTTTGACTGCCCTAAACAACGATCCCTTATTTACCAACTCTGAATAATCTATGTGCTTAATCAAGGTGATTACATCATATGTGTTTATTAATAACCAAGAGATTACCATAACATCGCCAGGAATTATTAAGCAACATACATTATATCACGTATCCGGGCCATGCTTTACAATTTCAAGATCTATTAAATGCTACAACCACCAATTTTGACGACCTTACCTATTAAAAACATTTTCAATTAACCGTGAGAAACTCACAATTCTATGATCATAATTTCGATAATAATGCAATACTAACAGGGAAAATTCCTTTCTGTAAGTTGTCTACGCAACCCTATACTCTATAGTATGATGCAAGCAATGCTCTGGCATAATTCCAAATCAACATGAAACCCTACGCTACCTTTACATATCATCTTAACATTAAAATTTACAGTCTCCATACCTATTGTACATACTGATTTCCGTGTCCAATTACATTATTCATAACATTATAATTTAGTAACCTTTCCACCCAAAAGACAACACCCTTCCCTATGGTCCAATTATAAAAATAACATCACATTATTAATTAACAACATGTTTAAACATAGCAGTAGACATCATAGTAAAAATGTCCTTATATAACAATAACACTTGGTTTATATGACCATGTTTAAAATATCAATATTTTAAAAGCCACATATAAAAAAATAACATTAATTGAAAATGCTAATATCTAAAGATGACAACATTTTAAAGGACAAGATAAAAATAACAACATATTTTTAATTAAAATCCTAATTAAACATAACAATAAACATCACAGTTTTAAAAATGACCATATGAAATAATCACACTATTTAACATGACAATGTTTTAAAATACCAAATTTTAAAAGGCGCATATATAAATAACAGTAATTAATAATGCTAATATCTAAGCATGCCAATGTTTTAAAAGCCAAAATAAATAACATCGTTGGTATAATGTTGATGATACTAAGTTTACATTAGTGCTGCCCCAAGGTAACAACAACCTGGCAGTCATTTGGATGACCTGGCATGCAATAAAAGGAACCAGACAACTAACAGGGTCTTCAGTACGCCCATACAACTCAGCGAGGTGTCCACAAAACGCCCCAATCTGTAGCTCCATTAATCATTGCAAACGCCAGAGAAAGACAGCAGGGATTCGCAACCTTGTTGGATTTGTAAAATAATCCACCTCCAGGTAATAGCGACCTACTATAGTCCATTGAAGGCGAGGGTGACTGAATATGGCAGTCTGGAGATACGGAACTGTGCAGGCAACTGAGGCGCACTCAGGGTAAGTGCTGGCAGGGTTAAGGCGCCGCAAAAATTTCGACGCAGGCATAAGGACTAGATGCAAGCACAAAGTTGAGGTCATCACTAAAATGGAACTCTAATATCACGATATTGATGACCGGATCTTTCTTTTATAGTAAAGTAGCACTGTAATAATTTAACCAGAAAAGTTACGCTTCACTATCACTACATGTGACACTACACCCACCAGACCAACTAACCCTGTCAACGCCCGTTTATTGAAAGCATTGGAATTCTAAATAGAGAGGACCCTTCCCTACGAAAGGTAACAACAATAGTTTTCTCGCCCATTCTTGCCATCATAACCTGTTGAGATTTCAAGGCGATTTATGAGAGCCGCTAGGTAATAAAGGCCACCGCACGTAGGGAGATGCCCACGAGAGCACGTTGAGGCAATTTATGAGTCAGGCAAGTAAGCGGGTTTTAGCTGGAACCAACATGCAAAGGCAGGAGGTGTGGTAACAACGACCTAAAACAAGAACAAAAGGCGCTGGCATAGCCATTACGCAATGTGCGAGAATAAAACAAAGGGACGCAGTAATAACCACACCAGTAACCAAGAATCGCACACCAAAACCATGCACCCGGTGGCAGGTCGAGGCCCCCTCTGAAATACACGCACACTGAACCACGAGCTCACACAGTCAATGAAATGAATGACAATAATTTGTGAAGCTAAAAGCCCCCAAAAGAAAGAAGAAGAAACAAAATTCCCATAGTAAGAGGAAATCGCCCACAGAGGACATAAACACGCCCAATAATTCAAGAGAACACCCACTATAAAACTGCCACTGTATATATAAAAAAAAACTATGCCCAACACATAAAAGAGAACCCATTACGAAAACTACCATGGTATCTAAAAAAAACACCCAGCATATAAAAGGAGAAACCCATTATGAAAACTGCCACGGTATAAAAAAAACTATGCCCAACATATAAAAGAGAAACCCACTGTAAAACATAGATGCCCCGACAGATCACACGCCTGCTGAATACCATGCAACATGCACAGAAATACAACATTGCTACACACCTGGAAGAAAAATTCCCACAACTAAATGCCCCTAGTAATATTTAAACGCCCGTGGCAGAAGGATCAATGCCCTCAATAAAATTTACCCCATAAGAATATGCCCACAGTCAAGAAGGATTCCAGAACAATTATAAATAAATAATTTTTTACTCATTCTCGAACCGTAGATAAAATTTCACTCCGTCCAGAGCAATGATTTATAAAAATTCCTCAGTCCATAACAATCAATAATAAGTAAACTACCCAGTTTATGGACTAAGTTTATACTATAACCATTGAAGCTACAAGTTTACACAATAACCATTAGATCTACAGTTTAAGGACATGATTCACACCATAACCACTAAAACTACAAATTTGCACAGTAACCATTAAAACTACAGTTTATAAACACCCGCAGCAAGGTAAAAATTCCGATAGATTTATAATGCCCAAATACGAATGACATACATGTGCCCTTATCGCTTGTAGCAAATGAATCCTGTGCTCCTGCCACTCCTCCTCCTACTTGCCGACCGTAGAGGACTCACCAGTACCTCCCAGCCAAATGCTAGGGGTACTCTGCTTCCCCCTCAACCCCCCAAGCCGCAAAGGGGCCACACACAATCCAGACAGTATCCTAGCTTCCCAGCTCGCCTCCAAGGCTGAGCTACCACTCAAGTCAGCTGAGAAAATCCCCAACTCCTACAATCAATCAGTCCAGTCTCAAGTCTGGTAGCATAACACTACCTAATAGTTGAATCCCCCTCCTCTTCCCCCATCCCCTTTCTTTTATCCTCCCTTTTTTTGACCTAATCACATTTTGTTTTGGGTTTTTAATCAAAACCCTAAATCATGTTTCTTTTACGTTTTCCCCCCTTCTATTTATTTATTTTCTTTTTATTATTTTTTTTTGAAAACTCAAAAAGGGTAAATGCGCTAAGCATCTTTTCATTATATATATATTTTTTAATTCATAAATATATATATATATATATTTCTTTTAAAATCCCATTAGTTAACTAATTAATTTCTTCTTTTCAAATTTACAACCACCTCAATGAATTAATTTCTTAAATCTCTTTATTTTACCCTACACACTTTATGAAGGCTCACATTAGCTTAAGTGGGTTTTTTTTTTTTGTTGTTTAATTTTATTATTAGCACCTGTATTGTTAATGCTAGCTAGTAGGAAATGAAATTCTAATGTTATTTGAATGGCAGAGCTATTGTGAGCTGGAATATAATGGTAGTGTTATTAGGAGAGGGTTAAGTTTTGATTATTATGTTAGGGCGAAGTAGAAGTACCTTCACTAAGGATAAATTATCAAGCTTATTACTGGGAATGAGGAAAGGCCTTATGTATGCAATTAAGGAAGGAATTACTTTATGAATTCAATTAACAGAGGAATTGTTACGACGTGCCCTTCATCCAACATTATTGCGACGTGCCCTTCAGGAAGCACCATGTGCTCCAAGGGTACCACTCGCCTCTGGAATTTCTTTTGTGCGATGTGCCCTTCAGGATGCACCACGTGCTCCAAGGGTGCCACTCGCCTCTTGAATTTCTTTTGTGCGACGTGCCCTTCAGGATGCACCACGTGATCCAAGGGTGCCACTCGCCAACTGGACTGATTGGTAGACATCTATAACCCCTGGAGTCAACACTCCACCAGGTGAACTTGTGGGAGACTAAGGGTTCTAAGGAATAAGGCCCCCGCCTTATTGTGCACCCCTTAGAATCATCATGAGTGATTGTCACAGTCTGCCCTCATGACATCGTGGATCCTCTCGAACTAGGTAATCATTAACCTACAGTTTGAGCCACGGATGGAGTGCTAGTAGGCGGTGGCATGGCTGCTGTCCACCCCTCTCCCTCAACCTCTCTGCAAATCGTGTGTGGCCCCTTTACTCCATATGTGAGTCTGGTCGACAATCTATCATCAGCCTGCATCATCAACAATCATGTTAGAAATGTCAACATCAAATCATCAAATCAATGAAACATCACAGTAAATATATCAACCCAAAAGCACACTCCCTGACTCAGTCCGGAGTCCAAGGGGGTTCCACCGATGCCTCTGCATCCTCAAGGTCAAAAACCCTGCACACTCAATAAAACTGAGTCAATAACACCTGTCTACATAAAATCGTAACACATCATGTCATCTGTCAATGGCATCATAATCAAGTATAAATGGTCTAACATCATAAAATTCCAGATCACTTGCGAGCAAGTGTCCTCAAATAATAAATTTTCTCAGTGCGCCAGAGCGGGATGTTACATACACCCCCTCTTGGTCTAAACTTCGTCCCGAAGTTTCTCAGTATAAATGCATAAATAAAGTATCACAGTATCATAAGTCTATCTATCAAACAAAAATGGAAACTGCTGACGCATATCATATGCGTCCTCCCAGGTCGCTGAGTGCGGACTATAACTGTCCCACTGGACCTTGACCTGATCTACCGTTCGACGTCGTAACTGTCGAGTGCGATGATCTAAGATGCGGACCAAATTATCCATGAGTGCTCCCTCGTCCAATACCTGCAAGGAACTCAGGTCAATCACATGTGTAGGATCACTAATATAATGTCTCAAAATAGATACATGAAAAACATTGTGCATACGCCTCAAAGAATCATGCAAGTCTAGTTGATAGGCTACGGGCCCCTTTCTCTCCACAATCTAGAAAGGTCCCACGAACCTAGGAGAGAGTTTATCTCCTTTTCCAAACTTGATCGAACTCTTATGCGGTTTAACCCACAAGAAGACTCGATCACCGACCTCGTAACTACGGTCGACTCGGTGTGCATCGGCATAACTCTTCTGTCGATCCTGCGCTTCTTTAATCCTTTGTCTTATGGTTTGCATTTGCTCTTCCATTTCTTGGATCACTTCTGGTCCCACCAGGACCCTATCCTCAAGCTGATCCCAACTCAAGGGCGTCCGACACGGTTGCCCATAAAGAAACTCAAAAGGTGCCATCTTAATGGTGCTCTGGTAACTGTTCTTGTAAGCGAACTCTACTAGTGGCAAGAATTCCTCCCAACGTTTTTGTTGGTCCATCACGTACATGCGCAACATGTCTTCCAAGGTTTGGTTTGTATGTTCTGTCTGTCCGTCCATCTCTGGGTGATATGCAGTACTAATTTTAAGTTGGGTTCCCAAGGCCTCTTGGAAACTCGTCCAAAATCGTCCAGTAAACACCGATCCTCGATCGGATATAATATTTTTAGGCACACCATGCAGCCTCACAATATCACTGATGAAAACTATCGCTATGTTAGGTGCTTGATACGTCGTACGCATAGGAATAAAGTGAGCACTCTTTGTCAGAGTGTCTACTACTACAAAAATCGAGTCATGTCTCCTTGCCGTCAGTGGCAATCCAACAATAAAATCCATCGATATAACTTCCCATTTCGATTCCGGAATGGCATGTGGTTGAATTAATCCTGCCAGGTGTCTATGTTCAGCCTTTACCTACAGGGACTCGAGACATCTAGCCACAAAGTTGACTATGTCGGCCTTCATTCCCTTCCAGAAGAATAAGGGTTTAAGGTCTGCCCTCATCTTCGTAACTCCTGGGTGAGCCATGTAAACTACTCTATGAGCCTCGCTCAGGATCAACATCCTCAACTCATCGCTTGGTGGTACGTAAATCCGACTTCTAAACCTCAATAAACCGTCCCTATCAAATGAATATCCCTCATATCATGGTACCATCATTGTGTTTTGTCTAATAAAATCCTTGTCTTCTTTGTACCAGTCATCATCACGCTGTAAGGTGAGAATATTCTCACGTAGGTTCGTCTGAAGAGGTAACATTGAAAAGATGCATGGTCTCCGACTCAAAGCATCAACTACTCTATTCACAGTTCCCCTTATGTAAGTAATCTCGAAGTCGTACTTGCTAAGCAATTCTAACCAACGCCGTTGTTGCGCATTCAGGTCGCCTTGCATGAAAATGTGTTGCAGCCCACAATGATCAGTCTTTAATTCAAATTTTCATCCAACAAGGTAGTGTCTCCAATCCTTCAAGGCATAAACGATGGCTAGTAACTCCAAATCGTGCATCGCATAGTTATCCTCAAGCCTTTTCAGCTTCCTCGAAATGTAGGTAATCACTCGTCCGTCTTGCATCAAGACTCCGCCTAAACCTTCCTTGGATGCATCAGTGCATACCAATAATTCTGCATCCATGTCAGGGACCTTTAGTATCGGCGATGTTGTCAACAACTCTTTAAGCCTTCGAAATGCTTCCACGCATTTCTCAGTCCAAACAAACTTCTTGTTTTTCTTTTGCAATTCTGTGATCGGATTTGCTATCTTCGAAAATCCCTCGACAAACCGTCGATAGTATCCTACTAAACCCATAAAAATACGCACTTATGTGACATTCGTCGGTGCAGGCCATTCCATAATAGCCTCAACCTTGGCAAGATCCATGGCGATACCTTCGCCGGAGATGACATGCCCTAAGTAGTGAATCCTCGATTGGTAAAAAAAGCATTTGGACAACTTCTCATACAATTTGTGTTCTCGTAAACATTGTAGTACCAAGCACAAGTACTCATCATGCTCCTCCGTCATCCGAGAGTAGATCAAAATATCATCAATGAATACTTGGAAAAACTTGTCAAGGTACTCGCGGAACACCCCGTTCATCAAACTCATGAATACCCCTGGGGCGTTTGTCAGTCCAAATGGAAAAACAGTAAACTCGTAATGTCCAAATCTCGTCTTAAAGGCGGTCTTAGGGATGTCATCCTCCTTGATCCGTAACTGGTGATACCCGAATCACAAATCGATCTTGGAGAACACTGTCGCACCCTTCATTTGATCAAACAGATCATCAATTCTTGGTAAGGGATACTGATTCTTCATCGTAGCCTTGTTCAGTTGACGGTAGTCAATGCAAAGCCTCCATGATCTGTCCTTCTTTCGTATGAAAATAACTAGTTCACCCCATGGTGACACACTAGGACGTATCAGTCCCAGGTCCAACAACTCCTTCAGTTGCATTTTCAACTCTTGCAACTCCGGGGTCAACATCCGATAAGGTGTTCTTGCTATCGGTTCGGTTCCCGGTTTCAGGTCTATGGTAAACTCCAGTTCCCTCTCCGGCGGCATCCCAGGAAACTCCTCTGGAAATACGTCCGCAAACTCCTTCACCACCAGAAGGAATTCTAGAACTTCAGCTACTCCCTTCTCGTTTAGCGCAAGGATCACATAAAGTTTGCACCCCTTGTGCAAACTCTTCCGTAACTGCAAGGAAGAGACGAACTGCATGGAAACTCCCTGGTTCCTTCCTACAATCACACGTCTCTGTCGTTCATCATCCACCAAGCTCAACCATTTCGTCTTACAGTTGAGTATTGCCTCATGCGTTTCCAACCAATCCATACCGATCATGACGTCATAAGATCCTAAGATCATGACGTACAAGTTGACCCTTGTGACAAACTCTCCCAGGTTAAGGGCACAGCCTGTAACCTTTCCTCCAATCTTCTGTTTGGCTCCTGAAGCTAAATGCATCATGTTTGACTACCTTTACCTTAATCCGTTTTAGCGCTACACTAGAAATCAAAATCTTAGTAGCACCTAGGTCTATCAAAATACTAAGGGTCTGGCCAGCGACAGTACCTGTCGTCTCGAGCACAGTCAACCGGTGCTCTACCTGGTGGTTATTCACCGCTGCATGTATCCGATGGGCCTTTCCCATATCTCCCACAGTAGTGGCTCTGGCTGATCCGTACACTTTGGCCCTCTCCACCAGACAGTCACGCTGGTAGTGTGGCTCCCCACATGTCCAACACCCCTTCTTCGACCCAGTAGTCATGGTGCCCGAAGTAGAAGATGACTACCCACCGGCCAGAAGCCCTGGTCTATTCTGTTGAACAGGCCTAAACTGCTGCTGTTGTGGGCGACACTGCTGTAGGTGCTGTGGTCCTCGATAAGGTGTCCACTGTTGAGGCGGAAGTCATCAGGGTGTAGAAAAAGTGGATCACCTCTGGAAGCCACGATGTCCCGTCGTATGTCTCACTGGTGTCTGATGCTGCAGTGCACCAGATGAACTCTGCCCTGCAGGTCTCGCTGAAGTCCTGGTCTGACCCCCGGTGATAAGCTCCTCCTCTGCTATGAGGGCCTTTTGGACAACGTCGTGCAAGGTTTGAGGCATCAAGAGCTTAACCTTTGCACGCAGACTGCTATTAAGGCCAAACACGAACCTATTGACTTTGATCTTCTCAGTGTTAAGGTGTGGAGCATACCGGAGCAGCTCCATAAAATGTGCCTCGTACTCGGGCACCGTACGACCTCCCTGTCATAATGCGTTGAACTCATTGAGCTAATGCTCAATGAATTCCTCTGAAAGGTAACTCTCTCAGAACCATTCCTCGAACAGTTCCCATGACACGTCTTCCACGGCCATGTTCAGCTGCGGTAGGAGCGTCTTCCACCATAGAAGAGCGCTCCCCTTCAGTTGAAAGACCGCCATGCAGACCTTCATGTTGGAGGTATAATCGCGAAGTGCGAAGCACATCGCCATATTCTACAACCATGCTTCGGCGGCTGCGCCGTCCGGGGCACCAAAGAACTTGGGAAATTTCACCTTCTTGAGTTCACGGTGAATGCTACCAGTAACAGCCAGTGCGCGCGGTGGAACCTCAGCGGGTGTCGGTGCCCTGGCCTCCTCTCTATCCAATCTGCTGATCAGCACCTCGGACATGCGCTGGAAGGATTTCATCATCCCCACAACATCGGCAACTACGATATGCTCCTATCCAAGGACCTGCTTGCCTCCCTGGGGGTTAGACCCCTCAGGCGTGGATGCTGCTGGAGGCGTCATGCCTCCTTCCCTAGCACCCCTTCATCTGCCTCCGCGGCGTCCTCTAACCATGATTACCGTGCACACAACAATCAGCTCGATCAACGATAGAATAATAATCATAATCATGTCAACGAAACCCGTAGTGAATCCCAAGTCTCGAGTCGAACCCGCTTTGATACCATATGTAATGACCTTCCTTGTTAAGACAACAACTCCGATAACAGGTGCAATTTTTTTTTTTTGTTTAAGGTGTGTGCGCGCGTGTAGAAGTATCAACACACTTGACTCTACGTCACCACTCGATGACCAACAAGACGCAACCATGACAAAGTAAAACTGACCACAATCAAGTACAACATAAAGTAGGAAGAACAATTGCGCCCCTTACGGAAGGCGCGTGACGGAAGGACTCCGACGACGAAACCCAAGTTCAGCTGAATCCACAATCCTTAGCTACTAATTCTGAGTAATTATTGTACGTAACCCCGGACATTCCACCAGGTGTGACTTATCAGTATCTACAGTTACCTAACATGGTGATGACATACCCATATCAATTCATTTCTAAATACACTAACTTTGAAGTAAAATAAGGGTCATACATTTCCATTCTAACTTTGCATTTGGTTTATGGTAAGAACAATACAATCTCCTATTCAACAATATATTACAATTTCGAAAAGACAAATGATTATTCAAGATATATGTATGCCAAATTCATCTCCCTTTCCCTAATTGCAAGTCCATAAGCTTAACCAGTAGACATTACCTCCCTTATTTAGATAAACAACTAAAGAATAAACCTTTTCTTTATACAATTATATAAAATTAAAACACCCTTCTTAAATGATTAAATGGAAGAATAAATATTTTCATTACATGAACAAAAGCATAACAATTTCTTCCATTATATTTCCTTGCTTTCCATAATACGATGATTCATACAACCGCATTACTTTACATTCACTAGGATACAAGGGAATAACCTCACAATGACATATCATGCCAAAATTCAATAACATCTCCTTGTGTTATGAGGTAATGTACTGACATTTTAATAACCTTACTTGCATTAAAATCAACTACCTTACAAATCCACCTCTACTATCCAACCATAACCGCCTCCCTTTTTAAATGAAACTTCCACGAATCTCCTTCTTTATTAAATAACAAAAATAATAAAGGGATCAAATAAAAGTAAAAGTAGTTACATTCCATCCTTCCTTAACTGTTCTTAATTAAAACAAAAAGAATAAGGAATAATAAAAGGAAATAGAATAAATAAAGAAATAAATTATTATCTTAAATTTAATGGTAGGCTTTTTAGCTCAAGGGTTTGATGAATGATCCGCAGCTGTAGGTATCGAACAAGAGTAAAATGA
>CBVK0104017463.1:0-11914 GCA_900067695.1 Picea abies
TGGGCAGTGGTGGCCCTACCAAGTTCAGAGGTCTTCGGCAAATGATGATACAAAACTGCAATAGTCGCAAAGTAAGACCCACCGCAACATGAGAAAGTGTTGGTGTCGAATGTTATGGGGCTCAACGACATCAGGGAGTTATGGTGTTTCCCCCTGTGCCGTCCGAGATCGCTCATTGAATGGGAAATGAGGACCAAGATACTGTCGCCCTTTCGGAAAAGTGTGCTGATGTCGACAAAAGGGAGACGCGACTCCGAGAAGAAAAAAGGTACTCCGTGGAATCTACTAAGGTGATGAAGTGGCAGAGGTACATGGACGAAGTCAAAAAGTGGGATGACGCCAGACTGCCCTTGGTTGGAGAATGTATGAAACAAACAGTGGCCGCAACTGTATTGACAAGGGCGAGTGTTAAGGGGATGCCAAGACTGAGGATAAGTTGCACCAGAGGTGGGACAAGGTGGACAAATTCAGAGGATAAATGGTAAGTGACCGGCAAGGTACTCTGAAGATATGGACGATGTCGGCAAAAGGTAAATGATAAGCAGTGCTTCAACCAAGGGTGACATGGGTTGCGTGTGGTCAAAAGGAAGGCAGGCCGCCAGCGGTGATGACAAAGGTAAATGAATGTAAAATACAGGTGTTTGTACAAGAAGTAATGAAATAATTTGGAAAAAAAATGTACAAATACAGAAACGGGTGCCCCAGTATGAAATGAGTGCCCTAGGGAGGGAAAAAACTTCGTGAAAAAAGGATGGAGGGTGGGGGCCCCATTGGCGAGTTTCTGTATGAGGTAGGTGAAACGAAGAGAGGTGCATAGATGGGCATACTGATGGTGGATGAAATGGAGGGTTCATGATCTTTCGGAGGCCCAGTCAAAACGAACTGAAGCATAACGTGATGATCTGGGAGTCCATGTGGAAAGCCAGCAAAATGAGAAGAAGGAGTATGTGGTTGATTCACAACATGATGTAAGACTACCGGGACTCCCAGTCCTAAAGGGAAAGAACAACATGAGTGTCATAAGTGCAAACAGGTGCTATGAATGGGACAACTCATGTAGGTGAGAATGCTACCGGGTGACAGTACTGAAAATGCAGCTGGAGGTGTGAGTACTGTAGAGCCGGAAAAGGGGTATCCTAAAGGCCAATATCAGAGGGTGTGACTGGAAATGTAAATGCAATACAGCAGGAAAGGCTACATGCCAGTTCTGAATATATACCTGAAGGAGTGATGTGGCGAGATGCTGATCAAGTACCTGCACAAAGAACAACCGAATACCCAAAGTGAACAATATCTGAATAAAAAACAAATATGAACGTGTATTAGATAAATGTGACAATGCGCGTGCGTACCTGGCCATGATGTGAAAAAAAAGAGCGTCTCGGGGGCTCAGGATGAAAAGTGACCCAGGGACAGTCATGATGTAGGTGGCCGGATGCTGATCCCGTGGCTGAAGACGATGTGAAAAATGGACGTCGTGGGCTCCCGGAATGATGAGTGGAAGTTTGGAAAAAACCCTATATATAGCTGTAGGGCCCACATTGCCACCTCATTTGTACCTGCTTCTATAGTGATTCCAGAGTACATTCAGAGGATATTGAGTGATTCGGAGAGCACGAGGCATCCATTTCCCGGCGTGCGAGGTTCAGGTTAGTGGTCTGAACGTCCTGCATAGTATAGGTTGTAAATTTTTGGGCAGGGGTAGGTACGGGAGGACTTAGGAGAGTTTTAGGGGGTTTGTGGGTAGATGGTGGGCCCACATGCGCAGGCGACTCAGTGAAAGGCACGCATGAGCGCGCGCCTGTAAGGCTAACAGGCACGCTTTGAGAGCGCGCCTGTATGGTAAATAGGCACGCTTATGAGCGCGCCTGTGAGGAAAACAGGCACGCGCTCAAAGCGCGCCTGTGGGAAAAACATGCACGCTCTTATGCGCGCCTGTATAATGAACAGGCGCGCATGGGCACGCGCCTGTGGGTGGTAAAACTGCGCCTTTGAGGCAAGGTTTCTGGGTGAAAAAATTAGCTGACTGGGATGTTTGGGATGAGTGCCTAAGCTAATATAGGTCTCTTGGTTGTGTGCAGGCAGCTAGCAGTGATTATGGACGTGTGATGGCACAAGCGGGACTGGGAGCCGCTACGGGAGGAGGTGGCTGAGGCGAGGCCCGCAGTGCGGGCGACTTTGGCAGCGAGTGGGCTGCTAAAGTTTTTTGAGTGCCCACTGATACGGGCTCAGGAGTACCTGCTTCAGTTCCTTATTGAGATGTGGAGTACTCAGGAGCACTGCTTCTTTGTGCGGGGAGAGCGGGTCGATTTTACTGCTGAGGAGGATGTATATTTCCTCACTGGGATCCCCTTTCAGGGAACGCCAATGCTGTTAGTGCCAGTGATGCCGAGGGAGACATATTTGGTAGGGTATGCGGGGCGATTCTGCTCCGGCGGACATTATATGACTGGATCGGCTGTGCACATTAATGCGCTAGATGTTTTGCTACATCGGTGCATGGCGTCGATGATAGTGCGGGTTTATGGGTCTACCGCGCCCCACCGGATTAGTGGTGGGGAACTGATGTTGATGGAGAGAGTGGTGGTGGGCCGGGAGCGGTTCGCCTGGGGGCTAGCTCTCCATGCGCGGATGATTGTGCAGCTGGACCGATGTCGGTCGACAGGCAGGGGTGAGTTTGCGTTTGGCTCCATCCTGGTGGCCTTTTTCCTGGAGAGAGTGCCAGCGCTGCGGCCGAGGGTGGTGCTGGAGGTTCCTGTTGTACGACACCCGCGTCTGAGGTGGTGGTCTGAGATTTTGGTTCGCGGCGGTGGTGGCGAGGGGGGGCACTATTTTTCAGAGGAGGCAGCGCAGATCTGGCGGCAGATGCCACAGTTCATCCTCCGGTTCCCATATGCGGGAGTGGACTTCCGGAGAGACCCCGACATGGTATTGCCTCCTAGGGAGGCGTTTGATTGCATAGGTATGTGGTGTGTTTGAGTTTTGTGATTTACATTTATGCTGTTTGATATACGAGTGTACATGTTTTTGACGTATAGACACTGATATCATTGTTTGTTGCTTGTTGGTGCTTGTGCAGATGTGGCACCTCGCAGGCGTGAGATGGAGGTGTTCCAGGCGCCCGCGCAGCAGGAGAGACCACCGCGTGGAGGGAGGCGGCCGAGGGATGAGGCTGTTGGGGGACCAGCAGAGGCTAAGAGACCAGCGCAGAGGCACCGCTGGGATGACCCTGGTGCGGGGCCATCGCATGCTCCTCCGGCGGCAGCCGGAGCAGATGAGGATCTTGTCCGTCGTTTTGAGACGGTTTTCCGCGACGTGCCTGAGGGCATGTGGACCCAGATCCAGGACGAGGAGTTCCTGGAGCAGTGCATCGGGCTGGCACCACCATGGAGATCCATTATGCGGCGGGCAGCGGTGTTGGCGGCTATGACCAGTGGACGCCTGCCGCCTGGGCAGGGTGGTCCAGCAGATGTTCCACCACCACCGCCTGGGGTAGGTGGAGGGGGGCCACCACCACCTCCTGAGGGAGGGGTAGCGGGGGGTGCCTTAGCGGCCCCCTGATTGTATTATGTATCATGTACACTGATTTTGATTAGGCTGGTGAGCCAAGTTTTGTACCGTGGTGTGGCACGGGCCTGCGGGCCGATGTATTTATATTTTTGATGTATGTAAACATTTTGGATGGCCTTCAAGGCCCATGTATATATATGAGTAGACATGTTTTTGGAGATCCAAATCTGTGTTACATGTGTTTTTTTGTTTTGATGTTGATGATGTGGATGCTATCGATATGCTGTGACAAGATGTATGAGATGGTTATGTATGCGTAGCTTGATGTGATATATGCCAGTCTAGCACCATGTTAGCTATGTTATCTGTTATTTGATTCAATTCTCTTGGAATATGTGTAAATGTAATGGAATCAAAATGTCGAGTCAATAATCTAACCTGCAGGTATTTGCAAAAGAGGCATGGATCGCATACACGGTACACATTGTTGAGCTGGAGAACGACTAACTGGGAGTCGAGGAAAACGCTAAGGTGACGAATATGATGATGCTGGGCGTCGGTCAAGAGGCCAATGATAGCGGTGTATTCGGCTTGGTTATTGGTTGCGGGTCCTAAACATATGCCGTTGGAGTGTAGCATTTCATGCGAAGGGGTGTAGAGAGCCCAAGCAGCTGAAGCGAGATTTTGTGTCCAACGGCTGGTGCTGTCGGCGTAACCAATGTGGTAAGCTGGTGAAGAAAGCATCTGTCAATAACACAAAGGATAGTTTAGATGTGGGGTCAAAAAAGATTAAAAATGCTAAAGAAAAACTAACCTAAAGTAGTAGTGACTACGTTTAAGCGTAAAATTTCTTAAGGTATAACCCATTGACGGGTTCTTTGAGTGCAAGGCCTTCTGGGGAGGCCAATATGTAGGCGCCTTTGGTGAGGCAATGTTGTATGATGTAAGGGCCATGCCATAGTGATTCAAATTTGCCGTGTCCTAAGGTATCATGAGCGATATCATAGGCAAGGACAAGGTCGCCTTCGCGAAACGATCGAAGGTTGACGTGTCGGTCGAAGGTGGCTTTGGATCGTTTTTTAGCTGCCTCGTTGTTCTGTAATGAGGATCGACGATCCTCATCCAGAGACTCCAAGTTCAGCAAGCGCTGCTCCATTGGAGCAGTGTCAGGTAACAGCTCAATGGCGGTGCGAAGGGTGGGAATTTCGCACTCAATGGGAAGAGTTGCCTCGACCCCATGGACTAAGTGAAACGGTGTGAATCCTGTGGCGGTCTTCACTGCTGTGCGATAAGCCCATAGCGCGGAAAATAACATATGATGCCAATTGGTTTTATGTTTATTCACCGTGCGTTGTAACATGGTCTTGAGGACTTTGTTGACTGCCTCGACCTGTCCGTTGGACTGAGGGTAGTATGGTGAGGCGAACTCGTGAGAGAAGCCTAACCGAGAAGAGAGTTCAACGAAGATCTCATTCTCAAAATGTTTCCCATGATCAGAGACGAGCTGGAGTGGTACTCCGAACCGGGATATGACGTGGTTGAAGAAAAAACGCGCTGCAGTGTCAGCGGTATTGTTGAAGGTGGGCATGGCTTCGGCCCATTTGGTGAAGTAATCGACAGCGACAACAATGTATTTGTGACCATTGTTGGAGGGGGGATTACAGGTCATAAAGTCAATGCCCCATTTGCAGAAGGGGCCAATAGTAATGACCAGGTGAAGAAGAGCGGGGGGAGCGCGGGCTTTGTTGGCGTAGAGCTGACATTGCTCACAACGTCTCACGGCATGTATGCAGTCATGAAACAGGGTAGGCCAAAAGTAACCGGCTCGAATAATCTTTTGAGCTGTGGCGATGCCTGAAATATGGCCCCCACAGGTGCCGCTGTGACAGTCGTTTAAGACCTTGTCGGCCTCGTCAATAGTTAGGCAGCGACGTAGAATGGTGTCGACGCCCCGCCGATATAGAATGTCTCCGATGAGGAGGTAGCGAGGGGCTTGATGACGAATGCGCCGACGATCATCTCGTGATAGATGTTGACCGAAATTTTGAGTTCGTAGGTATACGAGGAGGTCGCCATACCAAGGATCATCAGAGGTGATGTAAAAGAGATGTTCATTGGGGAAGTCCGTGTTAATGGGTGCACTGGGTGTGTTAGAGGGAAGGTCTGTGACAAGTTCGACGAGAATGAGGGCCTTCTTACTCTTGGGTGTGGAGAACTCGAGGTCGTATTCCTGAAGGATAACGATCCACCGAGCGAATTTTCCGTTGACCTGACGACGGCTGAGCAAGTATTGCATAGGGTTGGAATCTGCGACGACTTTGGTGGTGCGAAGCAGAATGTAGTGGCGCAGTTTTTGAACTGCAAGGACAACTGCAAGAGCAAGTTTCTCTTCATGTTTGTACTTCAGGGGAGGTCCTGAAAGATTCTTACTGACGTAGTAAATGACATGTTCACGATTGTCATCTCCGAGCTGGACGAGGACGCCGGCTACTGATACAGCTGATGCTGATACGTAGAGGATGTAGTCGCGATTGTAGTCAGGTGCACTAATCAAAGGTGCATTTGAAAGCATTGTTTTGAGGTCGTCAAACGACTGTTGGGCATAGTCGTCCCAATGAAAAGGGATGTCGTGACGTAGTAAGCGAAGGAAACCATGTGCGCGTACAGCGTAATCAGGAACAAAGCGCCTAAGAAAGTTGGCTTTGCCCTGTAGACTCTGTAGCTGCCGTAAATTCCGAGGAGGTGGAATTTCTGTGATGGCTTGGACTTTGAGAGGGTCTACGGTGATACCGCTTTGTGAAACGATAAAACCGAGGAGGTGCCCGGCGGTGACGCAGAACACACACTTGAGAGGGTTCAAACGAATATTATACTGACGGCACCGTTGAAAGATGATTCGTAAATCATCGAGGTGTTGGGTACGCTTCTTGGAGCGAGCGATGAGGTCGTCTAAGTAAGCGAGGATGATTGTAGCCAAATCATGAAAGATGTATGTCATGGCTCGCTGGAAGGTGGCGCCGGCGTTTTTGAGGCCGAAGGGCATGACACGATATGCAAACGTACCCCATGGGGTTATGAATGCGGTTTTGTATTGATCGGCTGGGTGAATCTGGATTTGGTTGTAGCCAGAGAAGCCGTCCATAAAGGAGAGAGCTTCGTGGCCGGCGCAATCGTCGATAATATGATCGATGAAAGGCGTTGGGAAGTTGTCTTTTGGACAAGCGTTATTGAGATCGTGAAAGTCGGTGCAAACGCGGATGGTGCCCTGTTTCTTGTCGATGGGTACAGGGTTGGAAACCCACGAAGTGTAAGCGATGGGGTAGATGAATCCTGCTGTGCGCAGTTTGTCAACTTCGGCTTTGATAGCCGAGGCCTTAGCTGGGTGAAGCGGTCGTTGCTTCTGGCGAACCGGGGTGATGTCAGGCCAGGTGTCGATGCGATGTTCGACGATAGAAGGGTCGATGCCAGGCATCTCCGTGTATGACCAGGCAAATATATCCCGAAACTCCTGGAAGAGGGCCTTGTAGGCCGTGATTTCCTCAGGAGTGCAAGCTGCTCCTATGATGATTTCCTTGACGATTCCCGGTTTAATGGAAATGTCGATTTTAATGGTGGGGGAAATGTTGGCCAGGTTTCCTTCCTCGAAAGCGTCAGGTGCAGGAATAGGGTTATTGAACCAATCTATAATTCCTGAGGGGATAAAGTCTTTTGTTTCGACCGCGAAAATGGAATTGTGGCTAGGAGGCATTGGAGCTTCCTGTGGAAGGAAGAGTGCACGAAGATGTAGTGTGTCCCAGGGAGAGTCCAGGTATTGTAGTTCTTCCAGGATTTCTTCATCGCACTGAAAATGACGGGAATATAATGGGTCGGGTGAAGTGATCTCAGTGATAGTGTGGTTGCCCCCTACTGAAGGAACAGAGGGGGTACTTGTGGAAGAGGGTTCACTCGACATAAACCATATGTTGAGATACTGAGGAGAACCCGTGGTGGTGGGATGGCGAGTCTCCGTGGAAGAATGAGCTGGAGAGTTCGGTGGGTTACGGGGTAAATCCTCAGATAGGTTATCTAAGAACCATGGAGGTGTTGGTAGTGCCTCAGGTTCGGGAGAGATGATGTGTAGATCCGTCGATGGTGAAGTAAGGTCAATTACCTCGGGTGCGGGTTGAGGCCGTAGGGCCATTTGACGACGCCGATATTCGACGATTATCGGACACTGGTATGTAAAATGAGTCAAGGAATCGCAAAGAGGGCATGGGCATCTCATGCGTTCGTTGACGGAAGTCGTGACATAGTGAATGTCAGTGACAGGTGTTGTGGATGTCGTCGAGGGGCGTGGGTTGTTCTGAAAGTCACGACTAACTATGTCTAATGCCTGTCGGAAACGAGGCAGTGATGGACAATGATGGGTGTAATGGCCATATTCAGAACAAATGGCACATGCGCATTTGGTTTTCAACTCTTTACTACTGGACGAGAGAAGGGTAGCAGTAGTAGTGAGTGGTGTGGGGGTTGGGTTGGGGGGAATCAAATTCCGTAATTCTGGTAGCGATGGGCAATTGTTGGTTTGGTGTCCCTCTTTATCGCACAACGCACACGGTGGTGGGATGCGTGGAGGATGTGGAGCTGTGGGCTCCTTCTTCTCTCTCCTGCCCCCAGCTGTAGCAGGGGGTGTAGGAGTTATAGGAGTAAGTGGGGTAGGAAGTATAGGAGCAAGGGGGGGATTGGGTGTAAGAACAGGAATTGTCATGGGAAGTCCTGCCTGTGGGCGAGGGACCATCTCAGGTGGATGTAAATACCACACTGGGATAGCTAACACCATATTTGGAAGTGTGAGTGTTGCGGCTACCTGAAAAGCTTCTACTCCGGGAGGTGGGTAGAAGAAGGGGATTTGAGTGAGGGGTATGGGAACTGTCTCCCAGAAGGAATTAGGCCCTTGAGGGGGTGTGGGTTCGTGGACTGTGGGAGGCGACGAGTTTGCAGGAGACTCCTGTGAGAGTGATGCTGCGACTGGTGAGACGTCAGGGATGACTGAAGCCTCCTGAGGAGGAAGAGTATCCTCCGTGAGAGTGTTTTGAGAGGAAACGCCGCATACCTGGTGAGGGGGAAGGAATGGTGGTGCTCCATGGTATGTCCCTAACAAGGATGGGTCTTTGAACATTCCAGGGCCCATCTCGATGAAGGGATGTACGTCTTGGTTTGTATGAATGAGTGGGAGAATATTATCGAGACTGGCCGAGGGGTTGGGTTCGTAGTGTGTAACTTGGTCGATGGTTACAATCTTTCCATTGTGAGGAAACATGATTGTCCTAAAAATGGATGATGCTACCGCTTTCATAGCATACATGTAGGTACGGCCAAGCAAGATATTGTACTCTAGTGGGGCCTCTATAACTTCGATGTCAATGAGGACGGTTTTACCCCCGAGTTCTATGGGGACATTCTGGAAGATCCCTTCAGGGGAGGCTGATCTTCCGTCATAAGCTCGTAATGTGATAGCAGAGGGTAAGAGTTCTGGGGAACCCAGTTTCTTCCATACGGATTTTGACATAATGCATGTGGATGCCCCTTCGTCAATGATACACCGATGGACAGTGATATTCCGTATTTTGACGGGGATTTGAATAGCGACTGCTGCGGGAAGACGTGGTTCGCAGTTATCAAGGTCGAAAGTAATAAGTCGAGTATCAGCAGGGTCGACTGCCCCCATTGCGGAAAGTAATGATTTCCGTTGTGTTGGGCAAGTTTGGAGGACTTCCAAAACTGACATGGCAGCCGGGGATTGTGCTAAGTCATCTACTAAGCTGTATTTATGAGCTGCCCTAGCCTGAGGGTTGTGAACATTCCTGCGCAAAGGGATGCGAGGGATGCGTAATGGTGGTTCGGCAGAAGGGTGAGGGATCACCAACGGAGGTCCGGATGGTGTAGGGGTTGCTTCCGTAGATGTGGGGGTAGACTCAGCTGTGGGGGGATACTGACGATTACGAGTTTGCAAAAGAATTTCTTCCTCACTGGTGAGGAGAATTGTTCGTTCTGCTGGATTGTTGGGATTGTGATATTGTCCTATTGGGGTTTGTGGATGTTGTGCATCCTGTTGGGTATTGATGACGCCCTGATGTGGAATAGGATTTTGCAACACTGCAGGCGGTTGTTGCGCATATTGTTGTGCCTGTTGGGGGACAGGTTGCGCAGGAGAGGGAGGAATACTCCCAGAATCTTTCAACCTTTTGAAATCAGCGATCTGTGGACAATGGTGAGTGTAATGACCATAGACTCCACAAAGGGCACAAGGGTGTATGGTTTTAACCGTGTTCCGCCCTTGGCGTTTGTTGTTGTTGCCCCCCTGAGGGTTTTGGTTCCCTTGGTTAGGGTTGCCTCCAGTGGGCTGTTGCTGTGGGGGTTGATTCCCACCTTGATTGGGGTTGTTGTTGTTCCTATTCCTTCCTTTCCTTCTATTATTGTTCGAAGGGTTCGTTGGGTTGGCGGTATTCAATTGTTCAAAATTCTGATACTGTTGAGCAGCGGAAGGTTGAACAAAATTTACCCCCGCATTGGGATGTGGGGGAGCCATAGGTTGTGGAGGTCCGAGAAATGGGAAATATGGATTTTGTGGTGGTGCGGCTCCATAAGGTACATAGGAAGGCGTGGGGCTTTCGCTCGTACTATAAGGTGCTGTGGAGGGGGGACCACTTGTGTTTGGAAGAGGTGGATGTATGGGAGGTGCCGGTGGCGGTCTACTAATGGGTGGGGGTGTAGCCATGGGGTATGGCTGCTGGTAAGGGGGTGGGGGGTAGTAAGAAGTGCCCCCGTATGCTGGTGGGTATTGAGGGGTCCCATACATCGGTGGTGGCTGGGGTTGTGGACTATGATGCATGGTGGTACCAATGAGTCCGTCTGCTGAATGAGACATCCCAGGTTTGTCTTGGCCAAATGGCACAGGTTTTGGAAGGTCAGGGAGTACCGTGTACAAGTATCCTGACTGTGTGTAGATGAGGTCGTATTGCTGGGCTTTACTGATGGCTTCTTCTTCGGACTGTGGGAAGGTGGAAGCGACATCTTTGCCGAGGAGAGCGACAAGTGATCTGAGAAACCAGTCAAGACATTGCTGCTTGGTGGTTTCTGCTTTGCATAAACTACGTCGCCTACGCCACTCATGGATGTGGTCGGCAATGTGGGTGGCTGAGGACTGTTTGAAATTGGACAGTAGTTCAAGACCATTGTCATGTCGGATGGGTAATTGAAAGAAAGTCAAAAACGCTTTGGCTAATGATTCAAAGGTCGAGTGTGACCCTGATTTTTCTTCAACATACCATTTGGCCGATGGGCCGGTAAGTGTGCGTTGGAAAAGACGCAATCTGACAGAGTCTTCCATGATGCTGTTGGAAGAGCACCATAAGTGAAAGGTCATGACGTGATTGGCGGGGTCGTCTCCCGCCTTCCCTTCAAACTTTGGTATGTCTGAGGGGAGTTTGGTCGGCATTGCAGGCCATGTGGCATCATGCAATATAGGATCATTAGTGAGCTTGGTGAGATCCGGAATGTTGAGAGAGGCCAAGTATGACATCTGTAGTGGGGTTGGAGTGTTAGCTCCTGCCATGGTGTGTTGTGATCCTGACCCTTGATGGGGGCTAGGTGGGTTGGTGCTTCCTCCTTGAGAGGAAGTGGGTCTCCCGCTTCCGTGTAAAGGAGAGCTAGAGGACGGATGACCTTGGGAATTGGTCCCAAGTAAGGTAGAACCAAGCAAGGCTGATCCTAAAATGGTGGCACTGACAGGGGTATGTGAACGAGTACGACCGGACACTCCCCCTAAAATAGGTGGGAGATTGAGCAATCGTCGTGAGCGACGGGGGTTCTGTGGTTCCCCAATGATGTCAGACTAGGTTGCGTGAAAATGTGTGGAAATGAGTGATGAGAGAACAATATAATCAAGAGTCTTTTGCAAAGTGTTTACACAATATATGTACCAAAGTCAAATTGTAATTAGCAATGCATCATACATAAGTGAGAAAGCAGCATATATATGGGCAAGAGGGTTTTGTCCGCGTGGGGGAATCAAAACATAAAGCAAATGCTCGTGTCCTATAAGACGTAACGTCCTTCCTCTCAATAAGCACTGGATCTTCCAATAGCTCTCAACAGTGGGGTCTGAAGTCACCGGAAGAGATACTAGTGAAGAATGAAATAACTGGTTATAATGAGGGGTAGAGGGTGCAATATCCCGCAAGAACTGGCGATACCTCCCAATAGCCACACAAAATCCAGTCAAGGTGCAATTGCAGCCCACAATTGCCACCTGGGTAGATGTCCTACAATTGGTCACTAGGTACCTCAGTCCAAGCGCGGCATTTAGATTTTCGGCCTCAGAAATGGGTCACGGGATGGATCCTGTCCAAGAGGTGGGTGCCTC
>CBVK0104017471.1:0-12826 GCA_900067695.1 Picea abies
AAGTGGGGTAAAAGGAGGTTGCCCCCTTGAAGAGGCTTATTATCTGAAATTATCTCTTTTTCAAGGTGTTGAGCACTTTTTCTGAGGTTTTTCTATGCTATATTGATATTTGGTTCGTAACAAATTGCCATCTATCAACTCAAAGGAAAGGCATCCATGTGGTGGGATCATCTTGTGCAGGTATAGCACATTAAAGAGAAGAGCGTTACTTGGAGGGAATTTAAGAAGTATTTTGAGAAGAAATACTTGACTAAGAGGTATTATGACAAGAAAATGAAAGAGTTCTTTGAACTAAAACTTGGAAGTATGACCATAGATGAATATGAAAGAAGATTCCTAGAACTGTTGAAGTACATCTCCTTCATCAAGGATGAGACAGTTAAAATTCAAAGGCATTTGAGTTGATTTCCTTCATTCATCAGTGATAAAATACAATATGACGATCCCAAGACATTGGAAGAGACCGTAAGGTGAGCTAAATGTCTATATGATCAATAGAAAGCAAGGCCAACTTTCCAAAAATCTTGGAAGACAAAAAGAAGTTCAAGATGGATCAGAGGAAGAAAGGATTTAAACCATCATTCTTTAGAAATAATCCAAAGGCACCACCAACTTATAAAGATCCAAAAATGATAGAGGAAGAAGGCCAAAGGCAAATGCAACCACCTATTCAATGTTGGGGTTGTAAAGCCGATCATAGATTCAGAGATTGTCCTCACAGAGGTGAAAAAGGAAGGACTGTTTATAATGTACAACAAGATGAAACAATAGAGGACATGGGCAGAAATGTTCCAAGGATCTATGCAGCCCTGGATAACAAGTAAGCAGAATATCAGTCACACGTGATTGAAGTGGAAGGTATGATTAACAACCAAACCATTGCTATTTTAATTGATTCAGGAGATAGTCATAGTTATATAGATCCTAAGATGGTATAAAGTTTGCAATTTCCAAGAAGCAGGAATGGAAAATCTTGGTTGGTACAATTGTCTACAAGAACCAAATAAAAGGTTAATGAGATGGTTAAGTCATGTCTCATGGACATGAATGGACTGAACACCAAGGTAGATTTGAATATCTTACCCTTAGGTTCCTATGACTGTTTAATTGGGATGGATTGGATGGACCCACATTATGCTCTATTGGATTGTCATAACAAATCATTCACTTGATTGGATGAAGAATGGAGCCAAAGGAAAGTGCATGGAATTCCCAGGGTAATAACCGTTAGAGAAATTTCAGCATTGCAGCTGAAGAAATGTTATAGAAGAGGATGCCAAATATTTGCAGCTCATATGGAGGAGACACCTAAAGACAAGGTGCCAAATTTGGAGAATTATGCCATCCTGAAAGATTTTGAAGATGTATTCAAGGAAGTACTAGGACTACCCCCAAGGAGAGACCTCGATTTTTATATAAATCTGACACCAGGAGCAACGCCCATGTCAAAGGCTCCTTACAGAATGAGTACACTAGAATTGAAGGAGTTGCAAATGCAGCTTGAAGAACTTCTGAAGAAGGGGTATATACACCCAAGTGTATCACCTTGGGGTGACCCAGTCTTGTTTGTGAAAAGGAAAGATGGAACGTTAATATTGTGCATTGATTTTAGACAGTTGAATAAAGTGACTGTAAAGAACAAGTATCCTCTGCCAAGGATTGGTGATCTTTTTGATCAATTGATGGATGCAAAGATCTTTTCAAAGATAGATCTCAAATCAGGATACCATCAAGTAAGAATTAAGGAGGAGGATATCAAAAATACCACCTTTAGGACAAGGTATGGTCATTATGAGTTCACAATGGTGCCATTTGGGTTGTCAAATGCACCAACGGTTTTCATGTGCTTAATGAATGGTGTTTTCCGAGAATATTTAGACAAGTTTGTCACTGTCTTTTTTGGATGACATTATTATATACTATAAGACAGAAGAAGAGCATGAACATCATTTGAGGATGGTGTTACAAGTATTAAGGGAGCATCAGTTGTATGCCAACTTGAGAAAGTGCTAATTTTATCAGAAACAAATTCATTATTTGGGGCATATCATCTCAAAAGATGGGATAACAATGGACCCCGAGAAGATTGAAGCCATTAGAGAATGGTCAACACCAAAGAATGTGACAGAGGTCAGATCATTCATGGGCCTTCCAGGCTACTACAGGAGATTCATTAGAGGATTCTCGAAGATAGCACACACAATCACTTCCTTGCAAAGAAAAGGTATGAAGTTTCAGTGGACGTCGGAGTGTGAAAGGAGTTTCCAACATTTGAAACAATTATTGACAAGTGCTCCAATACTAAGGATTGCGGACCCAAATGAAGATTTCATTGTATGCACAGATGCATGTAATGAAGGACTTGGTGGATTCCTCAGCCAAAATGGATTTGTGATATGTTATGAATCAAGGAAGTTGAAGGAGCATGAAAGAAACTATGCCACTCATGATTTGGAGTTGGTAGCCATAGTGCATGCCCTGAGGAAATGGAGACACTACCTCATCGGAAAAATGTTTGAGTTAAGAACAGACCACAATGGTTTGAAATATTTATTTGATCAGCCAAATCTAAATGCTAGACAAAGCAGATGGTTAGAATTTTTAAGCAAATATGACTTTGATATAAATCATATCAAAGGGAAAGAAAATAAAGTGGCAGATGCACTCAATAGGAGGGTGCATGAGCTTCATTCTACAACCATCAGCATGTATCAGACTGATGTTAAAATAAAAATTATGGAGGCTACAAATACAGATCTGCAATACAAAGAATTGATAGCAAAACTACATCAAGGTAAGACACCATAGAGGATGGATATTTATAAGTTGGGAGTAGATGGAATACTGTTGCACAAGAACATAATTTTTGTACCAAATGTCTAGGACTTGAAACGTATAATTTTGCATGATATGCATAATGCTCCTTATGCAGGGCACCCTGGATATCAGAAAATTGTAGCAGTGGTCAAGAGCCAACACTTTTGTCCAGGTATGAAGAGAGAAATTGTAGAATACATCGCTAGGTGTATGGAATGCTAGAAAGTTAAAATAGAGCATAGGCACCCAACAGGATTGTTGCAACCTTTTCCCATTCCTGAATGGAAGTGGGAAGTGGTGACAATGGATTTTATTATGGAATTTCCCAGAACAGGCAAGATACATGATTCGATTATGGTAGTGGTGGACAAGCTTACAAAATTTGCCCATTTTATTCCACTAAAAACTACTCACAAAGAAGCAGATGTTGCTGATATTTTCATGAAGGAAGTGGCACGATTGCATAGAATTCCTAAAACGATTGTGTCTGACAGAGACCCGAAATTCACCTCAAATTTCTGGAAAGGATTGTTCAAAGGATTCAGAATGAATCTGAACTTTAGTACAACTTAGCATCCTAAGACTGATGGAAAGATAGAGAGGGTGAATAGACTGATAGAAGATATGTTGAGAATGTATGTGATGGATAAACCATCGAAATGGGAAGACTACCTACATTTAGTAGAATTCACATATAACAATGGGTATCAGGCATCATTGAAAATGAGCCCATTTGAATCACTTTACAACAGAAGGTGAAATACTCCAGTAAGTTGGGATAATCTAGTTGATAGAACAATTGTCGGGATAGAGTTTCTCAAGGAGATGGAGGACCAGATGTTAAAAATTAAGCAGAATTTGAAAACTGCCCAAGACAGACAGAAAAGTTATGCTGATAAAAACAAAATCCACAGAGAATTTAAAGTTGGTGATCATGTTTTCCTGAAAGTAAAAGCTAATAGTAGTTCCCTGAAGCTGGGAAGTTGCACCAAGTTAGCAGCCATATTTTGTGGACCATTTGAAATCCTAGAGAGGATTGGTCCCGTTGCTTATATTACTGCATTGCCTGCATCTATGTCTGTTCATAATGTATTCCATGTATCATTGATAAAGAAATACATACTTGATGCTAATCATGTTATTGATTGGAATGTTATTCAGGTGGAGCAAGAAGGCACTTTCCAGGTGCATCCGGTGCGCATCCTGGATTGAAAAATCAAACAACTCTGGAATCGAGCCATAGGGCTTGTAAAGGTCCAATGGACTTGGTACAAACTTGAAGACGCTACTTGGGAGCATGAGGATGAAATATGGGCAAAATACCCGCATCATTTTGAAGAATTTTGAGAATTTTGTTGTATATGGGTACATGATGCACTGAGGACAGTGTATAAATAAGGGGAGGGGATTGTAATATCCCTCGGCCGAACCCAAATGTAAATATAATCCAAGTATATTTAAGCTAGTGAGCTATTTAGACATCATTTTTGTAATACACCTTTCATGGTATGGTGCGCGCATATACTGCGAAGTAAAGGGATGTAATGTGCACATTTCTGAATACTGCAAGCAATAACTAAGGTGTGCGCAACCTTAAAGACATAGGATACAACGCACAGTAACTAAAGAGCGCACAACCTTGAGGTCAGTGGATACCCCGCGTAGTAACTAAAGTGCACGCAATATTAAGGTTAGCGAACCTTTGTGTATATAATATGCATTATAGGCTGGTGAGCCAGTATTATAAGCCAGAATTATTATGTCTTGGAATTAGGCCACCACGGCTAGATGTTAAAGGCTAGAGTGCCTATTTTGTATATATCTCATGATTAATATAAAAATACATCATTGTGCGTAGACCGACCACGATAAAAGAGAAGGGGGACTAGATTCCACCAAATAGGGAAAGGCATGGCCTAAAGTTAAGAATAGGGCCAAGCTAAAGAGATTAAAGCCAAAAATAAATATTATATTAATATTTCTTAAAAACATAAAGTATGGATAATTAATTTATCCTAAGTCCTAAAGTAGGGGACAAGTGTGTCGGAGTAGCTTCCAACATGACAAGTGTCAAGTTAGAGACATGCAAACTTATTGTCGAGACTTAGTTCTTTTGGGGGGGATCGACCATTGTGAAGAGGAAACCTTACCATTTTTTTCTTCGACCAGAGAACCAGTATGCACGATACATTCCATCAGTTCTTGAGCTACCTCGTATCTTCCTACTACTGTACCTAGACCAGATTGATATCCATTCCTGTTGGTGTACTTTTCATCTTGGGAGTGGGATTGAAGAGGCGAGTTGTCATGCCCGTGAGAAATTCTCTGAGTGAGGGAATTTCTGAGGATCAATTTCCTGAAGGTGATAAACTGCAGCTACAACGCTCTGAGACTTCTGGTCCGGCCTGTTGCTGAAGCCCTGGAAGGGAAGTGGGGCAGCCGAAGGACTATTGAGCAGAGAAGGGGCACACTTCCTTGGGTGGGACAGACATGTGGGGAAGGAGAGGTTGTAGGTTTTGGTTGAGTGAACACCTGAGAGGGAGTCTTTCTGGTTGACCATGAACCTTTAGCCGAGTTAGGAATCCCTTTCCCGGGTGGAGTCTAGTCCTAACTCGAGGGTGACTCACTGTTGAGAGTGATGAACAGTGTAGTCTAAGGCTGGGAGGTTCATGGATGGTCTGCACGCAGTTGGTGACATTCTTACCAAGATAAGTACCGGCTATGTGTTGAATTCCATGCTACATTGTCATTTATGTGTTATTTTATGGGGTTTTATTTCTTGTGTGAGCATAACTATCCGTATGTTTAAGGATATACCCTATATACGCTGCATGTCTATGTTCACTGTTAAATCAGTCTGAAAGTCGTATATTTACAGAACACAACTGTTTGTTTATCTTTTATATGTGAAGATTCCACTAGAGAATTGTATGTATATGTTTAATTGCATGCAGTTCAGTATGTGTGTATGTATGTGTGTGTATATACGTATTTAGAGAGAAACAAAAAAAAAGTTATGTGACATACCTCAGTTGAATACTGGGTGTTACATTATGTTGTCAGAACTAAGATAAGCGTCTGAGTAAGTGACATTCCCCGTTCAGTGGGTGGACAGGGTGTGTTACAAACATCCTTCCCAAAGATAAAATATAAAGGATATTTTAGAAACTAACCAAAACATGCCTCAAATGGATATGTTTGAGTCGATGAATGCTTATCCCAGTTATAAGAAAGATGAATGTAGTGTAGGTGTTCATCGCAAAACTTGGGATGTTTGTTGCAATATCCACAAAGAAGATGCAATATTGTTCTATTCACCACTTTTGTCTAACCAACAATTTGTTTATGGAATGTTGTGCTCTTTTTAAACTTGGTGTCCATGAGTTCCCATAAGCTTGACCAAAAGTTCCTAAGAAATCAAGAATCTTGATCATAAATAACGGATTTGGGCAACCCAAAATGTACCCGTACATATTGAAAAAACATTTGTGTTGTTTGTTCAGCTGTAAACTGCTTCTTACAAGGCATTAAAATACACATTTTTCTTAAATGATCAACCATAACATAAAGATAATCATTATTTTTTTTAGACATAGGTAAGCCTCCTACAAGTCCATGGAAATGTTTTCCCAAGGATGGGAAGGAACTAGAAGTGGAGTATACAATCCTGACTTTTTGTTGCTAGGTTTACTTGTAGCACATAAAGAACATCCTCTTACATATCGTGATACACTTTCATTCATTTTAGGCCAATAGAAATACCTTTGCATATTTTCCACCGTCTTTCCTACACCAAAATGGCCAAAAATAAGAGAATAATGTGATTCCCTTATGATGTTGACTCTTTCACACTGTGAAATACATAGATTTCCAAGATGATACAAAATTTTATCATGCACATGGTAATCTAATTCCTCTACCTGGTTAGCTTGACACAAATTTGCATATACATCTTTAAAATCAACCTCTAAAGCATATTGTTCAACATAGCTATCATGCATGATAGAGTTATGATTAAGAATAAATGAAGCACTAATAATAGGCCTAGAAAGCATATCAACAACATTTTTATAAATTCCTTTGTTATACCTTATCACCAAGTGGAATTTCTGCAAGAATCACATCCATATGAAGTGCCTTGCTTGTTGTAGATTAGTTTGTGATTGCAATTATTGCAAAGGTTGATGATCAATTTGAATAATAGTTTCTTTTCCCAACAAATGTTGTTTCCACTTTTTCACACTTTGCACCAATGCATAAAATTCCTTGTCATATGTAGGATAATTAACTACTTCACCATTAAAAGTTTCAGAATGAAAACATATGGGCTTACCATGTTGCAACAAGGTTGCTCCCATGGCATATTTACTTGCATTTGTTTGTATCTCAAATGGATGTCTTAAATCAGGAAGTGCAAGAACTGGAGATGAAATTATTTTTTCCTTCAATGGATCAAAATATTTTTTTTGCTTGCATCCCCATTATAAAACCTTCTTAATGCTTTTCATGACATATAATGGAGCCGCAATTGAGGAAAAATTAGAAATAAACTTTCTCCAATATTGGTATTCTCCCAAAAATATTTTAACCGTTGTTACATTGTTGGGCTTGGGCCAATCTAAAATGAATTTGACCTTTGAGGGATCTATCTTCAATTTCCCCCCTCCAACAATATGTCCCAAGTAAACTAATGATGTCTTTCCAAACTCACATTTATACATCTTTTAAAAAAAAAAATCTTTCTTGAAGACATCTAAGACTTGTTTCACATGTCTAACATGTTCTTCACGATATTTGCTAAATATCAATGTGTCATTGAAGTAGACAATTACACAATCATCAAGAAAAGGAATTAAAACATCATTCATAACTCTCATGAATGTTGCAGGAGCATTGCAAATCCCAAATGTCATAATCAGCCATTCATAAAAACCTTGATTTGTTTTGAAAGTTGTCACCCACGTGTCTCCTTCAACAATCCTAATCTGATGATAACCACTCCTCAAGTCCAACTTAGTGAAATACACAACATCTTTCAATTTATAAAGGAAATCATCAATTCTAGGAAGAGGGTAATGATTATTTACCGTAATCTTGTTCAAGGCCCTAAAATATACACACATGCGCCATGTACCATATTTATTTGGTACTAAAACAATTGGTGACCCGCACGACAATGTGCTTGGAATGATAACCCCTTTGTCAAGCAACTCTTGAATTTTTTTTTTGATTTGAGAATTCTTCATAACTAGCATCCTGTACATGCCAATGTTTGGAAGAGGAGAATCTTGCTGCAATTGGATCTCATGTTGGATACCTCTTTTAAGAGGAAATCCTTTGGGCTCTTGAAACATCTCATCATATTTGTTAACGACCTCATACAAATCAGGTTTTAACTTTGCGTCACATCCTTGGAAAGCTTCTTTTTCAAATTTTATGTGGGTTTGATCATCAAGAGTACAAAGTTCTTACTAGAATTGACTAACCTCTTCATTTGTCTAGCATTTACAAGTGACACATTCAACTTCTTTGTATGTTCTCTAACAATGTACTCAACTCCATTTTAAAAAAAATGATATTTGTTCTTATGACGATGAAAGATGGATTTCCTATCATATAAATATGGGCTTCCCAAAACAACACCACAAATATCCAATGGAATGAAATCAATCTCTACCACATCTATAAATCTTGCAGTGATGGAAAATCTTAATTTACATCTCTTAGCCACATGCAATTTTTCATTGTCACATATCCAACCTAAAGGATATGGTTTAGGATGAGGAGTAGTTTCGAATTTTAGTTTCTTGATAGTGTCTTCAGAAATGAGGTTTTGTTTTGAACTAGTATCAAATAGAGTATCTATCTTGGTATGCTTTGAAATAACCCTTATGTGGAAAATCTCTATTCTTTCTTTTTCATGTCGAGTTTCATTGAGGCTACTACTTAAAGAACTAGTAATGGAAATAGAGTCCTTACCTTGAAAACCCGTGGTTGTGATCTTAGTTTCATCTCTAGAATAAGATCCTAACTCATGTTGTGTAGTTGTAGTAGTCTTTGGTTTCCCTTTGTTGTTGAACATTTTAGGTCTCATTTCAGGATGAAGTTTCCAACAGTGGTCTTCATCATGGTCGTATTTTGAACAATTTTTACATGAGATTTTTTCTCCCTCTTTCTTGACTAAAGAATTCTTCTTTTCTTTTCCTTTGAATTTCCCCTTTCCTTTGTCTCAATTATAAAATGGCTTCTTTCCTACCTCTTGAGGATAATTCTTCCCTCTTGTTTCTAAATGAGTTTTCTATACACGAACTTCATCTAGATTTGTATGGTTAAACATAAGAATTGTGTGTCTTAACTAGCTATGCAATAGTCCAATGTATTTGAGTAAACTTTCTTGAGAATATAAATCTATACCCAAAATCAAAGATCTTCTCCTAAATTCTTGAGTGTAGCTTTGCACAATTTTCCCTTTAGCTTGACTAAATTTTTTCCAATCCATGATATCTTTTTGCATGTATGCTAATGGATAAAATTTCCTTTTAATTGCAACAACAAAATCATTCCAAGAGGATAAAACTTTATCATTTTTCTTCATGTCCTCTTGAGTTTTGGATTCCCACCAAATGAGTGTTTCACCTTCCAATCTAAGAGAAACAAGTTGAATCTTAGTTTCATCATCCTAGATTCTTTGTATCCTACAATACACTTCAATCTGATGAATCCAATTATCCAATTTCTCAGCATTTACCCTCTCCATTGTACATAGGAAATTCAAACTCAATATCAATCTTAAGAAAAGGAGGTTGTGGAGGCGTTTTACCATGTTCTTTTGGAGAATTTGGAGATGGTTGTGAAATGGTAGAAGAAGTGGAATATGGAGGTGAAGGAGGTGGAGTGTCTCCATTTCCTCCATTTCCTTTTAGAGTTTTATCACCATTACCTTCATTACCTCTTGGGGGATTTGATATTTATCCTTGCAACCTTGCATTCGTCTCTTCATATAAAACTTTCACCATTTATGTCATATCAAAGAAGGATTTTTTGAAATTTTCTTCATCAGTAGTGAGGGTTTCATGAATCTCCTCATGAGCCATACTTGGTGAATGTCTCCTTGAAACTTGAGGTGAATGAATTGTTCTCCTTATTAAAAGTTGAGAACTTGTCTCTAAAATTTTTCCTTCTCCTCTTGTAAGCTTCAACCTTGTAAGCATCAGAAAAACAATTGAAAACAAATCAAGCCTTCACCATAACCTATGCTATGATACCAACTTGATCTGAAATTGAAGGATTGTACAACATGCAAGTGAAATTTCATGTGTCCTTGAAATGGATCAGTTTGCAAGAACATAGATTTTTAAATGAATTTTGGACTTAAAATTGTAGAAATAACATAGATAAACAACCATCAAATAACACACATAACACAATAAATGATAAAGGAGGTCACCCCTCTATTGGGATACATCTCTTGGTCCAACTTCCAATGGTCCTCTTTCATTAAGTGTTCAATATGTGAAAGAAAAAATTTACAATGCTTAAATGGAAAAAATAACAACTCCAATGGCTTCATAATTGTCAAAATCCCCTATCTTGGATTTTTCTGCACCCGATTTGGTCAAAAAATGAGAAATTTATCTCTCCTAGAATTGTTTCCTTCTCCTATAGCCAAATCGTCCTCCAAAACGCACACATAATGCCAAAAACCTGACTCACACACTCATAACCTAGCTCTCCCACACAGTTTGGGATTGTGGGCTATTTTGGCACGTGGCTAGTAGAATTGGCGCCAACCCCCCAAAAATCCTTGTCACATGAGGTTACATGTCCAAGGAATGGGATAACCACCTACCTCTACCAGTTGGCCCCCAAAGCCTCCACGCTCCTATCGATGTGGCCTGGTGTTGGTGTAGACATGTCCATGGATTGGGGTTAAGCCCCAACCCTTTTTCTGCCAAATTAATTGACCTTCAAACTTAAATTAAAAATGTGCCAATATAGGGTAATAAACATACGGTAGGGGGACTAGTGATTTTGGCATATGCTCTTGTCCATTCACCCAGAGGTCATGTGATCGAACCTAGCGGAGTCCGACCCAAAATTTTAAGGGTTGGTGGGGTGCCATGTGTCAGCCCCTGATTGGGCTATGTGTCACCTTGCTATTGGCCCAAGTCAGCACCCAAATTCCTAGTCAGCTACCCAGTCACCTGCCACTTTCCTTGAAACGTCATTGCCACGTGAACTTTATGGATTCTACAGACTGCACAATTAGCAAAAAATTGTCTTATTTGGGAAAATGGACAGAACACCATAACGTTTCCATATGGACTCCATTTGATCCCTCTCAAGTTGAGTTGGGATCATGAGGACAATATCTACACAATGAAATCATTTTCAAGCAATTTCAAACACTTTGATTTTTGAGCATTTTTTTGATACCCTGGATCACAAATATAGACAACCTGTCACTGTCACTAAATCAACCACTACCACTGTCACTCTATCACTATCAACCTATACCAAAAATATGTCACAACCTATACAAAAAATATGTACCAATAACTTGTACCAACAACCTGTATCAATCTGCACAAATAACCTATCACCTCAATGTCATCAACCAAATCAGATCTACTCACCAAGACAACTCTCAACCATATGCACAATGCTGGAGATATGGCTATAACAGAAGACTGACGCAGATGGTTAAGGTTTTCATTGATGGCAATCGGTTATGGAACACGAATGCTGGAACACGACTGCTGGAACACGAATGCTGGAACACGACTGCTGGAACACGAATGCTGGAACATGACTGCTGGAACACGAATGCTGGAACACGAATGCTGGAACACGACTGCTGGAACATGAATGCTGGAACATGAATGCTGGAACACGAATGCTGGAACACGAATGCTGGAACACGAATGTTGGAACACAACTGCTGGAACACGAATGCTGGAACAAGAATGCTGGAACACGACTGCTGGAACACGAATGCTGGAACACGACTGTTGGAACACGAATGCTGGAACATGAATGCTGGAACACAACTGTTGGAACACGAATGCTGGAACATGACTGCTGGAACACGAATGCTGGAACACGAATGCTGGAACACGACTGCTGGAACACGAATGCTGGAACATGACTGCTGGAACACAAATGCTGGAACACGAATGCTGGAACACGACTGCTGGAACACGAATGCTGAAACACGACTGCTGGAACACGAATGCTGGAACACGAATGCTGGAACACAGCGTTGCATGATGAGGCATGCGTAGAGGAGGCAAGTAAAGAGCCAGTTCAGAAAATCAGGGATAACGCTGGCATGCGAAAAGCAGAAGAAAGAATGAAAGAAAGGGAAACTACAGTTGGAGTTGAGAAAAGCAGAAAGACTTTTAGTCTAAAATTAGACTGGCAGTTAAGACAGGAGGAACACAGTGTTGCATGATGTGGCATGCGTAGAAGAGGCATGCAAAGAGTCAGTTCAGAAAATCAAGGAGAATGTTGGCATGCGAAAAGCAGAAAAAGAATGAAAGAAAGGAAAACTGCAGATGGAGTGGAGAAACGCATTGAAAACCTCTGCATGTGGTGAATCTATATAATGCGCTGGAACAGAGATGAATTGTTGTTGCTGATGTGAGAAAGAGGGAGCGCTATGGATGTGAGAAAAGGAGGAGAATTTGCGTGACAGGAGAAGAAGCTGAGAATGGGCTGCAGAGGACAGTGAGGCAGAGCAGCAGATCAAAAACAGTGAAGAATATAGAGAAGATCAGCAGAAAGGGTAAGCAAGCTATATCAGAATGAACAAGTTGATTTAAGAAATATGTATTTTGACAAACTAGGGTGGTAGGGTGGTGCTAGGGAGACGTATGCCTCTTTCTCTGCAAGTGGGTGCTTGTAGAATCTGAAGGTTGGTGCCTTCATTCAGTTGGTGCTGAAGTAAAAAGTAAGTTGGTGCTTCCACCCAGTGGGTGCTGGGATTCTGTGGGAGTTGGTGCTCTCA
>CBVK0104017531.1:0-10417 GCA_900067695.1 Picea abies
AGTTGACCGAGTAGTCTTCCTTAGCTAGGAGGGGTGTTACATTATACAAGAATTCCTTACGAGTTTGGGAAAGATGGCCCCTAATTCTAACGATGAAAAGTTGGTTGCTTTGGATTCGTCCGACGATGGACCTTCAGGATTTAAAAGGAGGACCAGAGAAGCAGAAAGATCTTCTTTCTTGGGACATCTTAATGATTCCCAAAAAGAGAAGGGCTTGGCTGTAATTAGTGGAGCAGGTGACTTTGATGAAATAACTGGTGGAAAAGTTGTGAATCCAAAGAATTCAGAAGCAGAAATCTCTCATATGGCAGGCATCCGAAATCTCCAAATTAAAAGCCCGAGTGAGACACAAGTAGCTGAAATGGATGGAGTAGGGGCAACGTCTATCGAATGTGGTTGTTGTTATTGGGAATATGGGGTTGAAAATATGGTACAGTTTCCAAATGGGCATCGGTTTTGTTTTAAATGTATAACGAAGCGAATCGATGAAATCATTTATGGAGGTCTCAAAGCACATGGCTCTCTATCTTGCATGGCTATTGATTTTTGCGATGAGTCAATTCATTTGTCAGAAATTAGAAGAGTTGTTTCCAATGATGGTATTGAAAGATACGAATATCGCCAGGCCCAAGAAGCTATAGTTGAAGCCAAAATTGAAGGTTTGGTTTACTGCCCGTTTTGTAACACTCCATATGAGATAGATAAGTGTGTACAAGTTTTGGACTGTCCAAACCCTAAATGTTTAAAGGCTTCCTGCATCCAATGTAAGAAGCTGATTCACTTACCATTACGCTGTGAAGAGGTTGAGAACAAATCTGAGACTGTTCTTCGTAGGGAAGTTGAAGAGAGGATGACAAAAGCTGTGATAAGAGAATGTAACATTTGTCAGGCGAAGTTAATCAAGACGTATGGATGCAATAGAATGAGGTGTGTGTGTGGAAATACAATGTGTTACATTTGCAGACGGACACTTTCGTATTCAGACGATGATCACTTTTGTGGTTGTCTTCGATATAATGATGAACCAGGGAAGCCCTGTCAAATATGCAACAGGTGTAGTTTGATACAGAATGAGATACAAGATAATGAGGTTCTAGCTGCTAGGGAGGAAGCATTGAGGGAATTGGTATACCAGAAACCTGAGCTGCTTCATCTGGAAATTGGACCTCCCCTCGAAAGGTCAAGACGACAACCGCCCACACCTCCCCTCGAAAGGTCAATACGACAACCGCCCACACCTCCCCTCGACAGGCCAAGACGACAACCGCCCACAGAGGAGCATGGGCATCATGTGCAACATTTTCCTCCACACGGAACTACACCACCACCAGAATTAAACGAACTTGGTGATGAATTCTTGAGACGTGGTGTTCAGCTTGCACCAGAATTCAACGAACTTGGTGATGAATTCTTGAGACGTGGTGTTCAGCTTGCAAACATGGCTGTACATCCACCGTTACCTCCTCCAGAATTATTCGGATTTGGTCATCAATTTGCAAACATGGATGTACCTCCACCGCATTTATTCGGATTTGATGATAGAGGTCAGCCTGCAAACATGCCTGTACAACCACAGATACCTCTCACAGAATTCTTCAGATTTGGTGATCAACGTGCAAACATGGATGTACCTCCACAACGTTTATTCAGATTTGATGATGGAGGTCGGCCTGCGGTTGTACAACCACAGTTACCTCCCTCAGAATTCTTCAGATTTGGTGATCAACGTGAAAACATGGATGTACCTCCACCACATTTCTTTGATGATGGAGGAAACATGACTGTACAACCACCGTTACCTCCCTCAGAATTCTTCAGATTTGGTGATCAATGTGCAAACATAGATGTACCTCCACCACATTTCTTCAGATTTGATGATGGAGGTCAGCCTGCAAACATGGATGTACCTCAACCACTACCTCCCCCAGTCAACTTCATCCGATTTGGTGATAAACTTGCAAACATGGCTGTACGCCCACCACATTTCTTCCGATTTGGTAATGGTGATCAGCGTGCTAACATGGCTGTACCTCCCCCGTTACCTTTACCGCATTCATTCAGATTTTGTAATGGTGATCAGCTTGTAAACATGGTTGTGCCTCAGTTAACTCCAGCACATCCCTTCAGATTTGCGGATGGTAATCAGCTTCCAAATATGGATTTACAAGCTCAGCAAGATTATGGTCGTCATTTACAAGCTCGACCACCGCATTTCTTCAGATTTGGTAACGGTGATCAACTTGCGAACGTGGTTTTACATCCCCCGTTACATCCACCGCACTCCTTCAGATTTAGTAATGGTGATCATCTTGTAAACATGGTTGTGCCTCCGTTACCTCCTGCACATCTCTTCAGATTTGCGGATGGTAATCAGCTTGCAAACATGGATTTACAAGCTCAGTAAGATTATGGCCGTCATTTACAATGGTGAAGTACAGAAGGCCAAAGGCCATTCCATGATTGTCTTTTACATAAATCTTTAAATCTTGATCTACCATGATTCTCCATTAAGAAAGTGTAGTTTTCTCTTTAAAAAAATAGCAATAGTAAGTAATCCATGGAATTAAAAAACAAATTGATTTCTAATAACCTTTTGTATAGCTTTAAAAGAACTAACAATATTGTCACCTATTCATCGGTTGCACTTCTCATTCTCTTTTATTATTAGTTTGATCATATATTCAAGATTTCTAACATATTCAAGATTTCTATTAATGATTTCAAGATTATGGCCGTCATTTACAAGGTCGAAGATTACGACGGTGAAGTACAGAAGGCCAAAGGCCATTCCATGATTGTCTTTTACACTAGCACACCCACTAACTCGCGGCTGGTGAACGCCGAATGATCGATAAATAAAAACTCTTGCGTTAAAAACCCAGTGAAAACGCCAGGCTCATGCATGAAGAAATTGCGAACTTCCCAGCCCATCACACAAATAGTGGCTAAATCCCACACAAAAAGTTAATCCTTTAAACGTGGCAATCATATGATGTTATAGTAATTTCTTAATATGATTAGGTAAATGTTAAAAAGAAAACAGGATAAGGGATGCAAGATCATTAATTGTCTCCATCTCCAATAGGTATACCCCTTCCTGCGTAATAAATCTTTAAATCTTAATCTACCATGATTCTCCACTAAAAAAGTGTGGTTTTCTCTTTAAAAAAAATAATAATAGTAAGTAATCCATGGAATTGAAAAACAAATTGATTTCTAATAAACTTTTGTATAGCTTTAAAAGAACTAACAATATTGTCACCTATTCATCGGTTTCACTTCTCATTCTCTTTTATTATTAGTTTGATCAAAGATTCAAGATTTCTATTAATGATTTATAATCATTTTTTATATAACTTTACAAGAACTAACAATATTGTCACCTATTCATCTGTGGCAGCTCTCATTCTCTTTTATTATAAGTTTGATCATATATTCAAGCAGATATTCATCTGAACCAGGTCTCATTCTCTTCTATTCTCAATTTGATCAAGATGATATACAAGTATCAAAAACCATCTCTTGTTAGTATTCAAGTAGATATACAAGTTGTTTGATCATATATTCAAGTAGACATATATATTCAAGTACAATACATATACCAGTATATCGAGTTAGTATAATATAAATAATAATAATAATATTCATGCAAATGTAGTTTTGTGTAAGATAGAAAGGACGGCCATTGAGTATTAATTAAACGTTGAAGGAAGAGATACATAGTGTTTATGGATAAATCCGTAAGTGCGTACACAAACCGATCTCCCTAGTAGGTTTACATCATTAACGATCATAGGGATGACGAAAATAATGTGTAACACATAGTTTGAGAAGATAGCAAATATTCAACATGCTTTCTCATCCATCATAGTTGCCTGCATAGAATGATTGTCCATCCGTCATTTTGGATGTTTATGGGAATGGGAGTGAGGTTGTTTTTCTTGTTATTTGAAAACAATTTAGTTTCTAGAAAATGTTCCTTCTCTAGGTATAAATGGATATAAAATTGCTCTGCATGCATTTCATGTGGAATGTAATTATTGAAAAAACCATGTAACAAGCATAGGTGAAATTATTGGAAAATTATATAGCATTTAATGTAAGGATAACATAAAACTTTTAAGAACTAATGTCAAGCCTAGAGATAACATTAGTTGATTTAAGGTGAAACCTCTCAATTATTTGAAATTTACCTTGAGTCTTGGCTAGTGAGGCCAAATAAGACCTCAAATCTAAAACTTTGGATAACAATGAAAAGGGAAATAAAAATTTATGAATTTGTCAAAAATATTAGATTAAAACAAGGAGAAATCATTGGTTTGCATGCAAGGTTAATGAAAAAAAGAAAACCCATTATTATAGTCTCTACAACCTAAAGGGAAAGAACTAATAATATGTTTCTACCATGTCTTTTGGAAAAAGGAACATTATGCAATATGAGAACTCTTTGTCAAACTTTCAACTAGTTGTGTTGTTTTTTAAGCTAAAAGTTTTACAAAACATGCAAAATAATAACAATAGAATTATATTTAAAATTATGTTATAATTGATGTATTTGTTGACCAAGTAATGTAGTGATAGAAGTGAAAAGTGGAAGTAAAATTGGTGTACCTAGAGAACATAGGTGACACACACGCATACACATATATATAATTAGCAAAATATTATGGATAAATTTGTAGTGCTAGTAGATTTAAGAAAAACATTAGAAGCACATAAGTGTATCTTCATTTAGGCTTCACATACAAGTTTATCTTCATTTAGGCTTAGACTTGTAGGCAAGATGGCTTGCCCAATCTCCTTAGGTCTTTTACATCTTACAGAGGTAGTTGACCTAACTATTAAAGATTATTATTAGAAAGATTAAAAATGTTACATTATTTAGAAATTGAGATTTATTATATTTATATGTCGAGTATTTGAAGAAAATAATTTAATTAGTCTAAGTTATGGATGATCACGATAATTAATGATTAAATTTTATTAAGGTTAACTTAGTTATCAATAAATTAATGAATGATGATGATTATTTTGGAATATAGGATTTATAAAATTTAATTAATTATATTCATTGATTATATGAGTTCTTTGTTGGAATAACTTAGAAATAAATATTTTCAATTCATTTTGACTTTTATAAGTAACAATTGTTTTGAAATTTCAATTTAAAATTTGAGTGTCTTAGGTATTCCAAGAGTGTTTTTTTTTCATGTTAAGGTGTTTTAAGTCTTTCTAACTTATTGCTTCCCTATGAACCAATAAAATTGTTCTTATCTCATTCTTAAAATTATTGATATTAATCTTTGATTCTTAATTTTCATAGTAAAATTTGTAAACTTTTTCTATTTACACTAAATAAATTAAAAAATTGTTCTATATCAAATGAAGAGAAAGAGACTTCCAACATCACAAACCCCAAGATGAACAAATTTGAGCTACAACAACTTGTATAAATTATTAGTAATATTTCCTTCCGTGCAATCCATTGATTGTACGTATTAGTAATATTTCCTTCCCTATCTATTGATTGTATAAATGATTTTGTAATGCTTGATGGTTGTGCATGGTGAACTACTTTTCTCAAATAAGATAGGTCATGAGTTTTAAAATGAACCTTAATATTGGATAAGATATTAAAAGGTTGGAATTTGTGAAAATAATAAAATAAAGGATTGCAAAACATTATCTTGCAATGTATTATCATATAAATATGTGTGTTAGAACCCAAGGACACAACTTTTTTCTTTGGAATGAGATATGAGATATGTGGAGAGTGATTTCAGTAACAATGGGAAGATAAATTCATTCTTCATTTCAATTGTCCAAATTATATCTAGTTGACTACTACTAAATACAATTCAGAACACAACCCATACATAAATTCATTCATAGTTGTAAAATACATAACATGGAGATCATCATTTTCTCCATTGAAATTTATCATTACATATCATTATTCAAATAACAAAGAATCATAATCATAATATAAACAACATAGATATAATCCCTGAATCATAATCTTAATATAGACATCATAAATATAATCCATGAATAATAGAAGAAAAAAATCATAATCCTAAAATAGAAAAAAATCATAACCCCCCTATACCATAGATATAAAAAATTTCATTATACAAAATCATTTGAAAGCATAAATATAATATTTTAGTTTATATATATCTCTTCTGCTATGCAAAATCATATGAAGGTTGAGATGACTATGTAACGAGTAATTCCTACTTATTCATTAAAAATGATAACTTAGCATCATCGTGAATCTAATGTCCAACAACAATTTATGAATTAACAACTTGTTGAATACTAAAGAAAAAACATAGTGTTTTGTGTTCTAAATGGTAACCTCTAATAGTTTGTTTCTAATGGTTTGTATATATGATACAATGGTGATTTACAAGCCACCCTAAATCCATTTCATAAAATTAATTATATATATATATATATATATATTACATTTCAAAAATATAATTTATAATTTATTATATCATTAAAAGTATTTAACTTTAAAAACTATTTTAAAAATTTGCATAAGCAATTTCAAACAAGTTAATAAATAGCAATATATACATGAACTTTGTTTAATTGAAAAAAATGGATAATAAATAATTTAAACTCAAATAGCATAGTTTCATGTGCATAAGGATACTTTTATTTCATGTAGGGAGATTACTTTTGTTGTTTCTATAGATAATTTTGACGATTGTTTACACAGTGTATCTCCAAAAAGTTTTATGACAATTATGACTAGTGTGTGAGAATTTTGAAAACTGTCTACATAATTTATTTCCAGAAAGTTTTATGGCAATTATGACTAACTTTGAAAACATATACATTGAAATTACTTTTACTTCATGTGATGATCCTTTTATTTTAAGTTGAAAGGTCCTCACAATGATGATGATGATGATTAACGTCCACTAAGACCAAATTGGTCTATCAGACCTTAAGAGGGTAAGTGATTACTTGTAATTATTTAGAATTTTGTTTTTGTGATCAAAAATCATTAAGAGAAGCTTTCCAAGATCATCACACTTTTGTTGAGTTAAGAGGTTAGGAAGGTTGGTAGTGCCACAAATATTTTGAAAATGAGATCTAATATGGGTATAGGCTGGACAATCTAAGAGAAAGTGTTTTTCATCTTCAACCGTCTTAGTGTCACAAAGGTGACACACTCTTTCATCCCATGGTGTTTTAGGAATTGACCAATGCCATAGTTTCACTATGGAGCTTGTGAGAATTTGTTCTTATCTTAGCAATGCTTATTTTTTTCTTTACACTTGGCAAAATAGATAGATAATTTTGATATTATAGATTAGGGTTGATTGCATCCTTAAAGTATCTTTATTCTGCAAAATGGTGTCTTCCATGATTCCCCAATAGTTTATCCAAGATCGGGTATCTTTATGCCATCCTCGCCTGAGTTGATGGTGGTTATGACTTGATTTTGAAGCAATTATAGGAAGCCTCTTGTCTTCCATGTTGTTTAAATTTTTCTTATACATTAGGTATCTAGTCATAGCCATGCTATCAATGGGGGAGATGCTTGTTTCCAAGAGGTGGATGGGATAGGGCGTATTTCCTTTAATTTTGAGATTATAGGTTATAAAATTCTTTTGTATTTTCTCTATCTTTCTCCAGGATTCACGAGACATACTAAAGCCCCATAATTCACATCCATAAAGAATAAAATGTGTAACAAGAGTCTCAAAGAGGAGTTTCTTCTTATCCCAACTCCAAAGATCAATTGATTTACAATTTTTTTCAAGCCCATAATAATCTTTCCATCCCCGAATAATCATTTTCTCAATGCTATAATTCCAATTGAGCTTATGGTGAATATCAATTCCAAGATATTTGTATGAAGACACTTCCTCCAGGTTGTTTTTTTCATACATGAAGGTATCATAAAGGATATTATTGGATTTAATAATCATGACCTTAGTCTTATCAGTATTAACAATCATACCCATATTGGAGATAAAATCCTTGAGGATTCTTAATTGGTTTTCAAGATCATGGGGACTCCTTGCCATAAGATCGATATCATCGAAAAAACGAAGAAGATTGATGACTACACCAGTGAGATTAGGGCCGACACAACCTCCTTTTTCTAAGCAATCTTCTAACTTGTCAATGTATATGCCAAAAAGGGTAGGGGACAAGGGACAACCTTGTTTGACTTTGATATTGCAGTTAATCTCTTTTGACCAGCCCTCAATGTTTTTAAACTTAACAATAATGTTCACATACATCCTTATTGCAATAGCCCTCAACTCGAGAGGCACTTTTATCTCTTCGAACCTATTCCAAAGGTTTTTCCTAGGAACCATGTCAAAATATTTTCTAAAGTCAACAAAACAACAAAAGATATTGGTTTTAGTATTGCGGAACTCCTCTGCAATGATCCTAAAGGTAACAAGATGGTCCACAGTTGAATGATATCTCCTAAAACCGGCATGGCCTTTAGCTCTTTTATCGTGACTTTCTAGCCAAAGGCTAATCTTCTTTTCCAAAATAAATCCATAAAGCTTTGCTAAAATTGGGCTAATCATAATGGTCCTATAATTAGAGGGAATGTTTATATCCCCATTTTTAAAAGTAGGAACAATGAGGCTTTGCGCCCAGAGTTAAGGGAAGCCCTGCTTGACTACTAAATTGAAGAGCTTATGTATGTGAGGGATAAGGATTATCCCTCTTATTTTAAAAATTTCAGCTTGGTATCCTTCAATGTCCTTAGCTTTCCCATTTCCAAGTCGCTTAACCTCTAACTCTATGTCATCTAAAGAAGAAACTTCTTCCTTTGTAGGGACAATAGGAATGGTGTCCATGGAATTAGGGAACTCGTAAATACTTTTAAGTTAAGAAGCCCTACACATATTATAGGTGGATATTGGTGGCCTCCCACCTAATCCAACTAGCTTATTTTGTATGTTTTCATGTCAACACATCTTGTTGTACTTCTAGGGCCATTTTGGGGCCCTAAACAATTCTTTTTGGATCGCCACATTGAAATTGTAAACAAATTTAGAGTTTTATAGTGTAATGTGTAGTTCTCTAAAAGAACTTTCCAACGGGCTATCATGTGCCTAAAACGGAGGTCGTATGCAAAAGTTACGACCCTGAGAAGTTGAGGTACCAACTTACCCATAGGGGCCCACATAACTTTTGGTGTTTCATCTCCTAGGGTTAGGTTTTTGGATGTCTAGGTTTTGGCATCATGATTAATATCAAAAATTCCTCTGGAGCCTCATTGTAATCATTATGCTCAGACAGATGCATGTAGCAGCCACATCTCTTCTCGGAGATAGCTACCACCATTCGAGCAAGTGTTTCAGTTCTGTAGTTTTACAGTTTCATCCTATTTCATTTATCCAATAGAAGATATTGTTCACTGGATATTTTTTTTGTTCTTCGTATCTATGTGTTTATTATATTCAGTCTTTAAATCAGTTTGTTCTGCTCCTAAATCCGGATCAAGGATGTCCTTGACAAAATTGGTATCTCATCAAATTTTCAATACCTCCATGTTGATCACAAGGTTGTAAATGTACATATGTTTTATAGGATGGTGAACTAGGATGTTTTGGGCCGAACTGCCTATATGTGTGTGTGTGTGTGTGTGTTTAGGCCAGAGTTCCTATGTGATTTAGGCTAGGGAGCTTATGTGTTGAATGTTCAGTGAGCTTGACAAATGTAAATTGTAATCACACTCGGATATATATTAGTAAAATGAATCATCGTTGCAGACCAAGTCAGGCATAAGAGTATATAGGGATAGGACTGCATGAGAGGTAAAGGGGGATAAGGGATTAAGAAAATGGGCTAAGTCAAGGGGGCTTAATCCAAGGGATTATTATAATATATTCATAAAGTCTCGAGTCTTATGATATAAAGGTAGTTCCTTGAGTGCCAAGTGTCAAAAAGGGCACATGCATATTTATAAGGGGGAATTTAGTGTAATTCTCTCATTCCTTCCATCATTCTTACAATTTATTGGAGAGTGTGAGATGTGGAGCTATTGTTTCATTGTTATCTTGTGTAACCCTATACATCCTTGGTGGTTTGGATTTGAAGAAGAAAGTTTTCAGGTTTGTGGAGCATTATTTTTTGGTGAGAGACTTGTTGGGAATAGGTTTCTCCGTGTGTTGGCCTAGCGGGTGACATAAATCTTGGAGAGTATCATTGTTTTCCAAGTGCCATAACAATTTGATAATTCATAGCTAGCCTGTTGTTGAAGCCCTGTAAGGGAAGTGGGACAATCGAAGGACTATGGAGCAGTGAAGGGGTACACTTCCTTGGGTGAGATAGGTTGTGGGGAATGAGAGGCTGTGAGGTGGAATGACCACTAGATTTGTGTAACAACCTTCCTATGTTAAGGACATCTACTCAGTCAACCGGT
>CBVK0104017539.1:0-10292 GCA_900067695.1 Picea abies
GGAAAACAAGCTTGCTGGAATGGTGGCGGCTTATCTCTGAGAAGAGATGCGATGGTTGTGTTCATTCGTAAGAATATGGTTACAATGAGGATCTAAATTCCTTTAACAATAAATAGGAATGTCAAAAACCCTGTATATCCAAAAACCTAACCCTAGGAGATGAAGCGCCAAAAGTCATATGGGCCCAGTTTGGGTAAGTTAGTACATCAACTTCTTGGGGTCGTAACTTTTGCATACGATCTCCATTTTAGGTGCACGATAAACCATTAGAGAGGTCTAACTGAGAATAAAAATTTTCACATAGCCCAAGTTATGGCCTTTGAAAATCACTTGGGCCCCAAATCCAAAAAAATGTTGTTTAGGGCCTTAAAACTGCCCTAGAAGTTTGGAATCCGAAAAATTGTCAAAAACTGCCAAGGTGAAAAACTATTTTTCGATGCAGTGGAATAGGTGGGTGGCCACCGATATCCACCTAGATCACTCATGGACTCTAGAGATGTATGTTTTTAAAAATAACAACTTGTGTTTGGATGCAGGTTTAAGAGAAGGTGGAGAACCATTTGATGCTTCCATAGAGGAGAAGGAAAAAGAAGGAATAACTCTCAAAGACATTGAGGGAGCACAACTACTGAAAGATGTTGAAAAAGGAGAAAAGGATGCAAAATATAATGACCAACATGATGGAATTCTTGAGAGATATTGGAAAGAGATTGAATTTTTGGAGCACCTTTTAAAAGAGCCCACGGGTGGAGATTTGATTGTAGCTAGAAAAATGGAAGATGAGAGAAGTCAATAGCTTGAGGGGAATTACCTGCAATATGTTAGTGCAGGCATGAAAGAAACAAAATATAATAGTGAGGTAGTATACCACAACAAAATCATTGTAATTCAATGCAACATTATGTGCCAGTAGCATTCAAGGCTTGACATCAAAATTGAAAGGATAATGATGTTGATGGTAAAAATGTCTTGGAGAATACATACATAAGAGATTTACATCAACAACAGTAGGATATAGGTGAAAAAGGTAGAGTGTAGAAGAAGAGCCAGTGGGGAACTACAATGTAAGGTATGGAAGCCCAAGATATTAAGGATCTCAATGAATAAAATATGTTCCAAGACAAGTGGGCACTGAAGGAATGAAGTTTGGGATCCAGGAGAATATCAATAATAGAAACAGAGGAGCCATGATCATGAGCTCGTGATTTTTTCAGCAGGGGAGTGTGATGCAGGAGCATCACTCCTACTCAGAATCTAGTGCAACAACACACATGGATGGAGCATATCCCAAGGAGAGAGAAGTGTCAGCCTTCTCATTTTGGGTTTAAACCTCAAATTTTGATGTAATTAAAGTTTGTAAGGCTCAAGGAAGAGAGAGCCATTGTATTGTGTAAGGATAAGTGTAAGTTTTTTTTAATGGGACGTAGTTTGAACATAGTCTGAGCATCGCTTCAAATATGCATATTGTAAATGAATATTTATTGTAATAAGATTAATGGTAGGAGGATTTTAATTATGATATGAAAGCACTAGAATAATATGGAGAGATGGCTCATGAAGCCAAGATTGTATAAATAAATGTGTTCTATGATGTAAGTAAGAAGTTAAGAAAATGGTTGTTAGAACAGAGAGAGGAGAGGAGAGAAGAACTGAGACTCTATTGAATTCCATTCTTATAACCATTGTAAACTCTTGTAAAAAGCATTCAGACTTAATAGAAAAGAACATTTCCCTGCATATGAATCTTTATGTGTGTTCTCTATGAAGGAGTGGGCAAGTGAATTTTATATGTCCCAAGATTAGAGGAGAGATAGCACAAGGAGTGCTCAGGTGACTTCTTTAAGTCCCAAGCTCAGGAGGGAAGCACAAAGTGTGCACCAAGGTTCAAGTATTTTAAGAGAAAAATCTCAAGAGGGAAGCGCAAGGTGTGTGACATAGTTGATTCATCAAAGTGACAAATCTTAAGGAGGTATAGCGAGACTAAGTCCCCAAGAAAAAAAAACTCTTTGTTTAAAGGAGAGTAGACGAGATATGTTTGGGAGGTATCATAATCCCTCACAGTCATTGGATAAAGGAGAAGGAGTGTGATTTTTAAACTCCCAATTCCTTCGGACTTCGTTGCTCTAGAATTTTTAAGTCATTTGTTGTAAGTGAGGAAAATCCCCGAAGCTCTAAGGTCACAGAGTGAATCTACACCGTAGATCAAGAGGGTGAGTGTGAGTCATTGGACCATTGAGTGATTCGACGATTCGACACTCCGAGAGAAATTTGTTGTTGTTGCACATAGTGAAAAATTCCATGAAGTCCTAAAGTTCCATATCACCAAAGTAATGAAGCTCTGAATAGAACCTTGTGGCTAATCACTCGGTTTTGGCCCACGGTCATATGTGATTTCGCCGAGGAAAAGGGGCTAGCACCTATGGCTCGATTCTAAGGTAAAGGGGGCTTAAAGTAATCACCCAACGGGTTTTGTGTGGACCTGCGTAAGGAAGTAAAGGGGCATGTGATCATTAGATAGGATCCAATAGGGATCCAAGAGAAAATTCACGGGGGGTTACGCGAGCCCCTTAGGAGGGGTGGGGGTTTACATCAAGTTTTCTTACCCTTCTCTATCAACTCACGTTTATCATAATTTTGATTTCTTGTCAACAAGTCTACATATTTTAGCTTTGATGAGTTAAGCATGCTTACTACTCCTTTATATCCATCAGAGGGGGCTGCACTTGAACTTCACCCTTGTGGGTTGAAGTTGGAAGAACCAACTTGCAAGTTATACCCTTACAAAAAATAGTTTTGCAACATATCAGGTTGTTGTTGTTGATTTAGCTTGATAATTCATTGGCATTCTTCCATTCACGGGTATTGGTGTGTAAGGTGATCATTGTCACAAATATTACAAGGAAAATTCACCTTCATTTTCTCATCCTTTTCCCCCTCATCATTTTTAATCGACTTTTTATTATTACCCCTACCATGTGATGCAACCGCCCTACCATCCTAGGGTTCCGCAACCTCCTGGTCTAGGATATTTCTAACTGCAGAGTCGAATTGACTCCTCGGGTTCCTCTTTGAACCCAAATCAAATATACNNTTCCTCTTTGAACCCAAATCAAATATACACAGGTCCCTTTTTCCTTCTATCTGCAGGTCTATCATACCTGTGGGCTAATTTATGCATGCTCCCAAAACACTAGTTCAGGCGTAAACCCCTTTGGCATTGGCCCTCCTTCATACGACCCTGGGTCGTGTCCTTGTACTAATGTGTGATTGTAGACACAAGATTGGTTTCAACCCAACCCTCCTTTAACCCCGCAATCCTCCTTGTGCTACCACGTATCTATTTATGAATATTATGGTTCTAATTGCATCCCACTCAAGGAAAATTAACATCTGAGAATGTCCTTGGCCCTCAATCATTCTCGTCCGTCGATTTCTTTCTTTTGATGATGATTTGTGATCAATGGATGTTATCCAATCCCCTTTATTCACATGTGTCCTCGGGCTATGACCTTTAAATACCATGCAACTCATGTCCCCAATACGCTAGGGGATCATTGATCTTGCGATCTTGATGATCTTTTCTGAACCGATGAATCAAATCAGTGGCTTTCACATCTATGGACCAAATCTTCCCCTTCTTGATCAATGATTGAGATCACCTTAATGATTCTGGGATTTTGGCATTTGAAATCTCAAACCTCACTACTATTCATACTCCAATATTCTAGAGTTAACGATCTATTTCCATCTGTCTCCCTGAACCTACGGTCACGATCTCCTCCATGAATTTGGTCTTCAGGACTTTCAGTTCTCAAATCCTCACCATTGTTGACTAGTTATCTTCCAGAGTGGAAGATATACTGACACGTATCCTCACCAATAAACAGTTGTACTCCCACTTCAATACTTTGGTCTCCTCAACTAGATCAATGGTCCTACGATTCCCTCCTCGATCGACAATCGAGATCTTATCCGGGTTTTCAAAACTTTTCCTCCTAGCTCTTCTTCCGGAGTTCTAGATCTGCTACCATGTGTCCACCTTCACATCAGCGACTCTCGTTGTTTCAAATTTCTGGGCTGCGAAAATCTCAAATATCAAACCTCACCTTCCTCCAATGACTTCTATCCGGAGGCTATAATCCACTGACGCATGTCCTCTTTGGATCAACAGATAAGGTTTACTTTGGGACTTTACCTAGGGTACATGTATTTTCTCCATGTCTCCCCTGCATCTAATGGCTATAAATCACTCTAGAACTTTACCCAGAGTGCTTAGATCTTCACCATGTCTCCTCTCCTGGTTTGAAGGCTCAGATTCACTTCAGGTGATTTGATGGATCAGATCTACTTCGACTCTTCAGGATTTTCGAATCTCAAATATCAACTTAGAGGTTCAATACAATTTTCCCAAAGTTCGTGATCTATTGACAAGTGTCCCCTCATAGATCAACGGATCTCGGATCTTTGGCTATTAATGATTCAATAGTTTCAAGTCTCAAACATGCCTCCTCCTGAACTCACAATATCTAACGATCCAGATTCTCTTGGCCAATCTGATGCCCAAGATTTCCTTTGGATGATATAATGGCTCAAATATCCTTTGACTAACTGAATGGTTGAGATTATACTTTGGCTCTTCGGCTCATCGGCCTTTGGAAATATCAATCCTCAATCTTTGACCAGTCTCCATGTGTATACAAGGGTTCAAACTCATGCACTTCACCTTGATTAGAGGACTTTCGACCCTCAGAGCTCAGATCCAATGCTAGAGATCTGTTCTTCTTCTATGCACTTCCTCTATTCGTTGGATGTTGATCTAACGGTCTAGAATCCTCCTTACAACCAAATTTGATGGCTATTTTTGCTCCTCCTCCTAAGCTTTCGAATTCTTCTATCTTTTTTCCTACAAACTCGACTATCTTGGGTCACCCTTATGCTCTTGCAACTATTATTTCTTCTGATCTTTTGGACTTAGAATAAGTCTGTCACTCATGCATTCCTTGCATTATCCCTTTTGATCTTGATCTCCTTGAATATTCTGATATCCCACACACTCTTTATGCTTCTGGGATTTCGTTAAACTCAGATCTGAAGGATTTCTTGAAAAGAAATTCTTCTCTCTCTCCTGGCGTTCTCCTGGCTTGATGCACACTTTGCAGAGCTTCTCCTTATAGAGTGTTCAGTAACTCTATTTCTCCCCAAACTCAACACAAATTTCCTTCTGTGCACTCTTTCACTCGCTCGATGCCCTCCTGGCAGAACTCTAAAGAGTTCTCAGTAACTCTGCTTCTTTGTACTTCTTCTACATAGTCTCCCCTCTAAGGTATTCAGTAGCCTTGAGGATCCTCTTGAGTTTATGATCACTCTAGTGCACCCTCCTGGCACGTTCTTTTCTGATTCCACATAATTCATATGCGCACTCCTTGCGTTGGCTACATAACCTCAAATGTTTTTTTGTGCACTCCTTATACAACCTAAAGAATCCAAAACAATATTTTAAAACTCAATGAAGATAAAATAAATATTTCTCCTACTATAAATGAAACGTATCACACATCCACAACATTCATTCATGAAAATACACAAACACACAATGTGCAGGAAAAACTTCTTTTCTATTATCTCTGTGTGTCTATACAGATGTTTACAAAAACTAGACTACAATAGAGTCCTAGTTCTCTCTATTTATCCTCAAAACTATTCTACCTCCTAAGTCTCCTAAGACTCTCTCTACTCGAGATCTCTCTCTCAAGTCTCCTAATTACAAAACAAGGGCTCTACAAGCTTATCCTCTTCACTGCCTTAATGTTATCATTGTCTTAGTTACAGCACCATACCTCTACAACTACATTCCTTAAATGAATGTCCAAACCATACTACGATCTGGGTCTACTATAGGAAACCATTTAAGGCAACCCTATCCACTACCTGTACAAAGGCATGGCCTAGCTCTTACATCCTTTCAACAGGAAAATCTGTATTGAATCATATTTCAAATTTTAAAAAACGAAAATGGGAGGGTCGGTGCCTCTCCTTTTCTCCATTGTGTGTTTGTGTGTTGGCGTGATGGCTCATTTTCTAAGGTAGGGCGATGCTCTTGCATCATACTCCACTGCTAGGAAAAACATGATCTCTTTTTCATGAGCTCCTCTTCTCCAATGTTGAAATCATCCTGGATCGCAAACTCTTTTATGGAGCTTTCCTCTTGCTCCTCTCCAGCTATGTCGTTGTTGCTGTTGCGTCTTCTTTTTATTCCTTGCTGCTATAGCAGGATCTCCTCTACTCAGCTTCTCTTTGTTGACCGCTTCTTGTGCTAACCTCAATATCAACTTCCTAATATCCTCTATCACTCTGTCCAGTTGCTTCAGTGGCTGGCTCTTCTTATGGAGTCTTCTCAGCTGCAACTCTTCCTTATGAGTGGGTGGATTGACTTGATCTCCCATGTTGTCTTTACTTCCTCTTGTGGAACTAATTTTCCACTCTGTTGTAGACTCCAGTTCCACAGTTTCATCTCTGAGCTACCGCTCAACTTCCTCCTTTGACATATTGGCTTCTGCCATCTCCTCTTGTGTTGGTTCAAGTCCAACTTCTTGCAGCTACTCCTCTAGATGGTATGCTCCTCCATCTGTCTCCAATATGATCTAATGGATGTGTTGGCTTTGCACCATTACCCTTCTCTCTAGGGATTCCAATTTTGCATATAGATCAGTAAGGTCTATACTGTCTTTTTCTCTTTCTTTTGCAGACTCGAGTGTTGCAGTCATCTCTGTTTCATCTTCCTAGTTGAAAATTTTGAGCCATTCTTCTGAATTCTCTTCTCCTTCTGCTGGGGTAGACATTAGTGTCTGCTCCATTTCTTCCTCTTCTCCTTGGGAATATTCCTATATCTACTCCATCATCATGATAGCCGCCACTGGATTTCCTTCTTCTATTGTTTCATCTGCAACACATGCTCTGGCCTCAACTGGGCTATCTAGTAGGAATATCCAAATTCCCCCAATAATTAGAATGCTCCTCTGATCCTCCTCTTGGATGGTGAGAGTATTTAATTTCTCATCATATTCGTTCACATGGTATGCAAATCCACATGAATCTTTATCCATCAATGCTCCTTGCTGATATGAACTCTCAATAGAGTCCGTGAGACTCTCAGATAATCTCATATCTTCCCTCCTGCCCACTTAGAAATTTGGGACTTCTCTTCTTCCCACCTGGTAGTTTATGAAATCCTCTGCTAATCTCATATCATTTCCCACCTGGAAATATGAATTTTTACTGTTGTCCTCCTGACATTCTATGAGATCCTCCAATGATCTCATTTCATTTCCCACCTGGCAATTTGAAAATTCATCTCTTCCCTCCTGGCAGTTTATGAAATATTTATCTGATCTCATCTCCTCCTCATCATTGACGTTCCTTCCAACTTCTAGTCTATATATGTAAACCAATTCCTGTTAATCTCTGAGGCTTTCGACATACCTCAGCCACCTCTTCAATAGATGTTGTTTCCCTCTCGCCAACAATCTCTTGATTGGCCACTTCACCTTCATCTCCATGGGCCACTCATACACCCACTGCTCTTTAGCATCTCGCTACATTTTTAATGTTAGTTGCTCCATCCTCACTCTTATTTCAACGAGCTCTAGATCCATCTCTGGTTTGCATTTTTTCTTGCGACCTTCTCTTCGACCATGCTCATGGCCCTCAATAGCCATTTCTACCTTCTAGCTGCCCTCCTGGAAAGCCTATGGATTACTCTACACCCGAGAGAATCTCCATCTTCTCTTAAAACTCACCTGGTTGTTTAAATTTTTGTTGTTGCACTCATGCAACAACCTCCTCACAAAGCATCAATACCCTGCTTCCTTCACTTGCTGACTGTAGGAAAATTCTAGTTTTTTATACCACTTGATGTTATCAAGTCATCTCCTTTCACCATCTCCCTTATCTGCTATCTGCAAACAAAATAAATGCCTCGCCCTCTTTCTCTTTCGCATGAAATATACAGATGAAAATTCAAGCTCTAATACCACCTGGTGGTGTGTATGAGATTATATCCTTTCTCTTCTCTCCACTATAGAAATAAACAATTTGTGTTCTAATACCACCTGATGCAGCCCCCTACCCTCTTGGGGTTTTACAACATCCTAGTCTAGGATCTTTCTAAATATAGAGTCGAATCAACTCCTTGGGTTCCTCTTTGAACCCAAATCAAATATACACAGGTCCCTTTTTCCTACTGTGTGCGGGTCTGTCAGACCTGCAGGCTAATTTCCATGCGCTACCAAAACACTAGTTTAGGAGTAAGCCCCTTTGGCATTATCCCCTCCTTCATACGACCCTGGGTCATGTCCTTGTGCTAATGCGCGATTGCGGGTGTGAAAAGAGTGGTTTCAAACCAACCCACGTTTCAGCCCAGCATCCTCCTCATGCTACTGCGTATCCATTTGTGAATACCATGGTTCTAATTTCGGCCCACTTAAGGAAATTTAATGTCCGAGCATGTCTTGGGCCCATAATCCTTCCCTTCCATCAATTTCTCTCTTTTTGTGATGATCCATGATCAACAACTACTATCAAATCCCCTTTCTTCACATGTTTCCTCGAGATATGACCTTTAAAGTCCATGCAACTCCTATCTCAGATATGCTATGGGATCATTGATCTTGTGATATTGACAATCTTGTCTGAACCGACGGCTCAGATCGACGCCTTTCACATCTACAGAAAAAATATTCCCCTTCTCAATCAACGGTCAAGATCACCTTCGTGATTTCGAGCTTCGAGCGTTTGAAATCTCAAACATCGATACTATATGTACTCCAATATTCTAGAGTTAACAATCTGTTTCCAGCTGTCTCCCTGAACCTATGGTCAAGATCTCCTCCGTGAATCTGGCCTTCAGGACTTTCATTTCTCAAATCCTCACCACTGTTGACTGGTTATCTTTCGGAGTGGAATATCTAAAATGTATCCTCCCCAATCAATGGTTGTACTACCGCTTCGATACTTTGGTCTCCTCAACCAGATCAATGGTCCTAGAATTCCCCCCTCGATTGACGATTGATATCTTCTCATGGTTTTTGTACCTTTAATTCCTCTGCTTTTCTTCTAGATTCTAGATAAATTTCCATGTCTCCACCTTCACATCAACGGCTCTCGATGTTTTAGATTTTCGGGCTTCGAAAATCTCAAATGTCAAACCTTGCCTTCCTCCAATGACTTCTATATGGAGGCTCTAATCCACTGACGCATGTCCTCTTCAAATCAATGGCTAAGGTTTACTTCGGGACTTTACCCGGGGTAAATGAATTTTCTCCATGTCTCCCCTGCATCTAAGGGCTATAAATTGCTCCAAAATTTTACCCAGAGTGCTCAGATATTTGCCATGTCTCCTCTCCTAATCCGATGGCTCAGATTCACTTTAGGTGATCTAACGGCTTGGATCTACTTTGTCTCTTCGGGCTTCGCAAAACTTGAATCTCAACTTAAAGTTTCAATACAATTTTCTTGTAGCTTGTGATCTGTTGACAAGTGTCCCCTCGCCGATCGACGGCTCTCGGTTCTTTGGCTATTCGAGATTTTGTATTTTCAAGTCTCAAACTTGCCTCCTCCTGAACTCACGATATCTAATGGTCCAGGTTCTCTTGGCCGATACGACGCCCAAGATTTCCTTTGGACGATCTAATGGCTCAAATCTCCTTTGACTAGTTGGATGGTTGAGATTATACTTCAGCTCTCTGACTTTTCATCCTTCGACAATCTCAGTTCTCAAGATTTTAGCTCTCTGACTTTTCATCCTTCGACAATCTCAGTTCTCAAGATTTTACCAGTTGCCCTATGTACACAAGGCTTAAAACCTATGCACTTCACCTTGATCATACGATTGTCAACCCTCTGTTCTCAGATCCAACATTGGAGATCTGTTCTTCTTCTCTACGCTTCCTTTGTTCACTAGACGTTGATATAACAGTCTAGACTCCTCCTTACAACCAAATCTGATGGTTGATGTCACTCCTCGTCCTGATCTTTCGACTTCTTCTGTCTCTTGAAGATTTAGTCTACATTCAAAAGTTTTGGCCTTTGAACATTCTCCTACAAACTCGACTATCTTGGGTCTCGCTTACGCTCTTGCAAGCATTATCTCTTATGGGATTTTGGACTTAGAATAAGTTTTTCACTCGTGCATTCCTTGTGTTATCCCTTCTGATATTGATCTCCTCGAAGATTATGATCTCCCATGCACTCTTTCTGCTTTTGGGATTTCGTTAAAATCAGATCCCAAGGCTTTC
>CBVK0104017657.1:0-11733 GCA_900067695.1 Picea abies
AACCATTTGACCACCCATAGCCAGTTACCCCAACCATTACTATCTCTTTTTTCCTATAAAATAAGCGGTTGGGTTCCTATTTCAAAAAGAAGCACAAGAGCAAGGAAACTCTGCCCATTTTATCAATCCCCCTTTGCCATAATTTCAAAACCCTTTCCATTTCCCTAAGAGATAACTGAAGAGGAGAAGAATACGTAGAAGCAGTTGGTGCATGGTGAAGAGGATCCTAGGACCAAGTTCGAGGAGCATTGTCAGTCTCATGTTGTAAGTGAATTTTTGTGAGATTAATATAAAGAAGTACTTTTTCCGTCCCGCCAAATGACGTCCTAAATTTCAATGATTTATTTACATTTCTTGTTTATGATGTCTAACCCACTAATCCATATGTAGAATGCATGCATGTAGTTTCTTGTTTTTATTTTGGTGAATGCAGGTCATCCTTGGGAGGAGACTTGCAGTCAGGAAACAACTAAGTGCAAAGGGATCGACACCAGACATGGAGTTTAAGGTATTCCTACCGGATCCCTATACTTTGTCTTTTATGTATGATTGTGGGGTAATGTCGGGATAGTGATTAAAAGTAGGAGACTTTAGACAGTTATCTCTACCTACACTTTAGAACCTTGGTGTAGTCCGTAGAAGGGTTTTCCCACTATAGCACAATGAATTTATCCTCTAAATTTGTAGTTTCCTCTCCATTGGTGACCCTTGGCAGGTGATCAGGTCCTGCATTCAGCATCCCTCGTTTTACTAAAATCAAATTCCTGAAATATAATTAACCATCTACAGATTCTCACCCCCCAACACTGGCTTGTTGACTAGGTACTTGAGGGCAGAATGGTTTGTGAACATCTTAAAATGTTTTCCAAGTAAATAGTGACTGAAATTCTGGAGTACATATACCATTTATAGGCCTTCTCTCTCTGTAGTATTTTAGTAATGCTCTAAGTCTGATAGTTTCCTACTTGCAAACGCTATGGGATGGTCTAAATCCCCTACTCTGGGCCGATCCATAATAGCTCCAAGTGTTATGGATGATACATCTACATGCACATGAAATGTCTTTTCTCAATCTATGAATACTATGATAGGTGTTGTGACCATATTCTCTTTCAAGGTGTCCAACCCTTGCTGACAGTCCTCATTCCACTGAAATTTGATATATTTATTGAGCATTTTATCCATCGGCATTGCGATCTACGCATATCCTTTTATAATTTTTTTGTAATAACATGTATGTCCCAATGTGGCTCTCAATTTTCACACTAATTTAGGTGGTGTCGAAAAATCATAATTACTACAATCTTTGCAGGATCCACTATTAGACCTTGTTTGCATATTGTATGACCAAATAATATTCCAAAAGGTGTTCCAAATACGCATTTATTAATGTTCATGGATATATGTCATTGCCTACATTTTTCCAACATTATCCTTAACACCTCTACATGGTATTTCAACAAACTGTATATTGTCCTATCATCTAGGTACACTTCTAAAAACTGATGCATGATTTCTTTGAATGCAGCCATGACTACTCTTGAGAATATTTCAGGTGCATTCTTTAGTCCAAAAGGCATGATTGTGTATTAATAGGATCCCTATTTTGTGGAAAAGGTAGTCATGTACCTGTCTTTTGGATCTATTTTGATTTGGTGGTAGCCTAAGAATCCATCTGTGAATGAATATGCTTCATGACCCCCCACATTCTCTAGGAATTCATCAGTAAAAGGGGTAGGAAAAGGGTCATGTAGGCAAGCATCATTCAGCTTCCTTAGGTCTACACATATCCTTATTCCTCCTTGATTCTTCTCCTGAACTACCATAGGGATTATCCATTCTGATTCTTCTACTGGTTCTATGATTCCGGCTTCCAACATTCTGTCAATTTCTTCTTTCACTTTTTGATTATATATTGGATTCAGACTATACAGTCGTTTTCTGATAGATCTAGCCTCAGGTTTGAGAGATATATTCATCTCTCCTATATCTCCTACTATGCCTTTCATCTATGTAAATGTGGTAGGGAAAATGTCTTTGTACTCGCGCAGTAACTCTGTTATCCTCTCCATTGTTTGTTCATCCCAGTAGTCTCCAATGTTGGCCATTTTGGGATTATCAGTTGTCCCAATGTTGAATTTCTTCACCTTGATTGGCACAACAAAAACTTCTGATTTCAAAGATGGACCTTCCACTTCTCTTTCACCATCAACTTCTACAATATGGATGTTGCATGGGTCATCTTCATCTGGTGCTTCTTATTCCACATGATAGCATGATAGTAGTTCCTTAAATGTTTGTCTATGTTTTTGTTGATACTTTGTTATAAGTTCAACCTCTAGTTCATCAACAAATATCACTCCTCTTATCTATTTGAGTGATAAATCCATATTGGGGTTCTCATGTTCAAATGAGAAAGTACCTATAATTTTTTTTTGTAATGTTGTCCATTCTGCAGTGCCTCTGCACAGTTCTTGGTCTACATACCAGTTTGTTGGAATTCCTTCCAATGTGTGGATGAAGTGATGAAGTGATGAGGCCATTCCTCTGGTGGTGTCATCCTCCATAGTGTTCTACATTTCTAAAAGTTTTCTGATGGTGTCCCCTGTCCATTATATCTCTGCATCTCATTGCTTGTCAATTATGCGCCGAATCTAATGCACATTAATCACTTGCATTGGTACCAATCCTTAATTGTTTCTTTGTGTGCACCCCACCATCTTGCAGGTGTAGCCTTAAGTGCAATATATAGGGCTAAGATCCTCTAATTATCTGATACTTCCTCCTCATATTTCATCAAGAACTCTTCTAAGTCATTTATGCCATGAAAATTGGAAGGTTCTCTTATCATTGTACCCACCCATTTTACTATGTGTTCTATTCTTGCGCATATTCTTGTAGATACCTCATGCAAGTGTTGTTGCCAATTCTTCAGTCCTGTATCTAAATTAGAAGCACATGAGGTGATACTTCTATAGATGAGTACCCCATCTACAGTTGGATTAATGTAATATTTTGTGCACGTGGTGGTTTTGTACAACTGGTTAATTTATTCTAAATCTAGATAGGTTGATTCTACAAATATTTCGGCTTAGAATGGGTCCAAGGGTGCAATGACCAGGTATTCCCCTGACTCAAATGTCATTTTCCTTGTCTTCAAGTTTATTATGGCATGGTTACCAATTTCCCAATCCAACCCAATAAATGTTGGATATGGTGTTGTGCCATATACTATTTTGATCACTTCAAAGTCTTCCTTAGTGCACACTCCATCCAAATCTACTGTCACTCCTTTTAGCCTTCCAATTGGCAGAACTTCATGTTAGTTTTCTAGCTTCAATTAGATAGGTGAATATCCTAGTGTGGGCTCTCCCATAAACTTCCAGGTATTCTTTGGTAAGACATTTACTTCAGATTTTAGGTCCAATATAACATATCCCATGTTGAAATCTTTGATATTGGCATTCAATCTAAATTATCTGCTTTTTCTCCTTCTGGCATGGAGGTGATTGACTATTTTTTGGTCTAATTTCCCCTCAATGTTTGTTTTACATCTATCTATCATATTTTGTAAGATTGTAACAGATGATGGATCTTTGAATAATTAAACATAGGATTGTAGAAAAATTTGAATATTACTTACTTGGTCTCCAGGGTGTAATTCATTGGTGTGGTCCATTGTTGATGGTAGTTCATATGTGGGGATGTATTGAGTATGTTGCACAGTAGATCTAGACATAAAATTCTAATTGATAAATTATTGTCTTGCCTCCTTGAAGGTTTCCTTCTCCTTTCCTGCATAAAACCACTTTGGTGGTTCATTACTATTCATTACCCACTGGTGTTGTATTGGCTCTTTTTGACTGTGGCATCTCTTGTTTTAGCGCCTATGCATGTCACTATGTTGATATTCCTGCCATCCTCTCTGGCTTCTATAGAGATCCATTATATGTTATGATTGATCTAATTCCATTTTTCTTGAATCTTCCCCAAAAGTGTTGGGCATTCCTCTATATCATGGTTTGTTGCGCAATCTTCCCCAAAAGTGTTGGGCATTCCTCTATATCATGGTTTGTTGCGCAACAATTCATGCATGTCACAGGTGGAAGTGGAAATTCCCTTGCATAATTCCCTAGTTTTTGGTAGGTATGGAACACTAATGGACCTCTTCCTCATCCAAATCCTCCTTTTCCTCGTCCTCCACCTCTGTATCTAGTTTGATCTCCTCGTGGTGCATTGTAATGAGGGATCTGATTATACTACGTGGGGTTATACTATGGTTGTGCATTATTATACTGAGGTTGCACAGTGTTATACTTATTTCTCATAGTGTTGTATGGAGGTGGTACTTGGTTGAACTAAGGTGGTACTTGGTTGAACTAAGGTGCATCTTGTCCTGTCATCATTTCCTCCTGCACCTTATAGGTATCCGACATTCTCTCCCTCATCAGATCCATTTTTCTATAGTCTTTGTCATCATGACCCACTGACTTGCAAAATTTGCAATATGAACTCTTGGGTACTATCTGATACTTCTGCATCATTGGAAAATGATATGGATCATTTCCATGTATTTTACAGATCTCGTACCATGTTCCTCCTATCATAAAATGGTTTGGCAACCCTGTTTCCATGTACTGTGTGAATGTTGGGCACACATTCTTGTGGTATCCTTCTGTCTTGCATGTGGTACACCTAAAAAAATCTCTTTTCTCTTTGATATTATTATTGTTTAGTTTAAATGTGAGATTCTTCATATCCTCCTTCATCTCCTCTATTGTTGGATTTGTATTTTGATACTGGTTCTCTTCCAATTGTAGGGCTTCATGTAGAGCCTCTACCTAAGTTTGAAATTTTTGTTGCCTCAAAGGGTATTTCAGATGTGGTAATAGTGAGTTCACAAAGAGATGTCGATGTTTCATGTCAGTCATGACATGTTTAAATTCACCCTTCAACCATTTGAACCTCTAATCGATCTCCCAAATAGACTCACCTGGTTTATATTTAATTACAATCATATCATTCATGTACTCATCCTTTGAGCTCGATTTCTAAAATTAATTTATCAGTAGCTTCTTGACATCTGCAATCGTCCTTATTGTTCATGGTGGAATTTTTAAAGCTAATCTCATGTAACAATCTAGTGTGTGGACTCTTGGTGTGATAGCTAACTGTGCAATTTTTGTATCCTCACTTGTGATCTGCTTTTCTTCCCAAATATTCTCACATATAAGCAAGTTCTTTTCAAGATTCTTTGATGCCTCTCCCTTGAATTCTGGTAACCTAATGGTGGGATCATGTCCTACCATCTTATACGGTGATGAAATATGACCTCCATGTGGTATAGATACTTGAATAATATTGCCTAAAATGGCTCCTACAGTTGTTTCTCCCTATGTAGATGTACATCTTGTTGTGTTTCTTCCACTAAAATTTGGTTGTCTAAATGGTGATGTTCTTTCTGGTGTATTGGTCGCACATGGGTTCATGGGTTCCACACTAACAATAACATGAATAGGAGTTTTTCCTTTTGTTCCTGCCCTTGTACCTCTCATCTTCCTTTCATACATTTCATGTAGGATTTCCTCAATCTTATCCACAACCTAGAGATCCTCTACCTCTTCTTCATCACTTGTCAAGCCCTCTCTCTCTTTGTTATGGCTCTCTTCTTATTGTTCATCTTATGTTGGTAGGGTACTCCACTGTGCGTTTTTCCAGTTTTTTCCATGATCTTCTTGATATGGTATTCCTCCATCATGATTGGGTCCAAGGACTCCTCCTTCTTTCCTTTATCTATTTCTTCCTCCATTTCTCCATCTCTTTTCAGTGCTACCCCCCTTCCCCCATGCACACGGGGAAGTTTAGCTATCTGAATCAATAGTCATTAAACCTTTTTTATAAAGTAGGATCTTTATGGAAGTATACAATGAGCTAATATACCTTCTTCGTGGTCCTCTTAGGAACTCTTTCTCTTTTGTGTTGTAATACTTCACAGTGTCTACTACAAATTCTGTGATAAATCCTGCAACAATATTGTCTAATCATAAATCTACTATGTGCGTGAATTTGTTATCAACTTGTTGTAACTGCACGATCTCCATAGGATTCCACTCTAGTTGTCTGATCTGATTTGTTATGTGGTTTTCTTTCAACCTCAATATCCACTCCTGCAACACATGTGGGAAAAGATTATGCCACCAATGGATAACTATATTAGTTGGAAAAACATTGTAGATAAAAGAGGACTTATGGATCCCCTCTTCCTCCTTGGGAGGGCTCTTGAGTTCCCTATTGGACATCTCTTCTTACAAATATAAACAAGAAGGAAAATGGTGAATAAATACAAGCCTATTCCCTCAAGAGGTGAGTGGAATGACCTATTGGAATGTTTCTAGAATGCTCCAAGAAGAAAAGAGGATTCTTGAAGGAGGATTGAGGCAACATAACAATACTATGAAATTATTAAATTCTTAATGCACCCATGGCCTCCATTTATAACATGTCTTCAAGGAAATATTCAACTCATTCTTAGTGTGAACAAGGGGCCCCTTAGGGCACCCTTTCATCCTTGACCAACCCCCCATTCAGATTCAGCTCAGATCCGAGGGTCAAATCAAGTTGGGAGCTGGCCCATAAGTGGTTGAGGGGCCTAAAAGAACCATAAATGTGTTGTTCATGGAAGTGCATGACTTTTCTCGTAAACAGTTGTGGATTTCATGCACAGTGCGTGGGTTTTCCTATATAATATCGCACATTTCATACACATTGTGCGGGTTTGACTGAGAAATTCGCACATTCCATGCATAGTGTGTGTGATTCCTTTGCTAAATTTGAGAACTTCTATTTTTGACCCAATTGTATAGTTTTTTCCTTTTGAAAATGCATTTTGGTGCTGCAAGTGAACTAATAGTTGTTTGACATTTCTGTATTTTTGTAACCATTTGCATGCAATGTTGTGGACAAAATTTCAGTGATAACAGATGCCCCCTAATGTGTGAGGTTAAGAGCATATGTATAGCATAAATACATCAATGTTTCTTCTACTGAGAGTACCATTGTAATGAAGAGTGCTGATAAGAACTGCAAGAGAGATCTTGACGGAGGGAGAGGGGAAATTGTGGGACCCAAATCTGTCTCTAGGGAGAGAAAATAAAATATGTATACAAACGAGGCAGGCATGCCCCATGCTCGTGTCATGTAACTCAAAAAAATGTAAGATAGTAACTGAAGTTGTATGCTAATATAGATAACTGCAGTGCCCTCCAGGGCGGTTTGATAACGGAAGATGACAATTCTGATGGTGAACATACTCTGAAAAGAGGTAAGGACGCCTATAAGAAGTGTCGATGACTCATAGGCATTGATGACCTAACAAATTCATAGGTCTTCGACTGGTATAAAATAATTGCAATAGTCACATAGTAAGACCCATCGTAACATGAGGTTTTGATGAAGTCGAATGTTATGGGGTTCAATGACATCACAGAGCAATGAGGGTTCTCTCTGTGTCTTCCAAGACTCCTCATTGTAAAGGTAATGAGAATCAATATACTGTCTCCCTTCTAGAAACTGTGAATATGTTGACAGATAGGGAGACGCGACTCTGAGAAGAAAAGGGATTCATGAAATTTGTGGAGATAAGATCAAGAACTGATAGGGAACATGGATGAAGTCAAGAGGTGGTGAGACTCAAGATGGCCCTTGGTTGAGGGTATATTTGAAGGATGAGTGGAAGCAACCGTAAAATTGTATCTAGTGTGAGGGGGATGACTAGACCTAAGGTTAAACGGTTCCAGAGGTGTGAAAAAGTGGAAAAACTCAGATATCAGGGGTACATGGACTGTGGGATACTTGAGGTTTATGGACTATGTCGGATAGTGGATGCCCCAACCAAGGGAGACATAGGTTGTGTTGCCATAAAAAGAAGTTCGTCAAGGGCGATGAAAAAAAGATAAGTAAATGTTGGAAACAAAGGATTTTTACAATTACCAAATAAATAAAGAATAATTTGGGATGAGTGTATAGATACAGAGATGGGTGCCCCAGTGTGAGGTGTCATGGCCTAGTTGTGTGGAGCACTGGTGGAGGGTAATCCACTACGCATTATTCTAGATGTTTCCATTATCTTCTTGATCTAGTATTCCTCCATCATGATTGGATCCAAGGCCTCCTCCTTCTTTCCTTTATCCATCTCTTCCTCCATTTCTTCGTCTCTTGTTAGTGCTTCCCCCCTTCCCCCATGCACATAGGGAAGTTTAGTTGTCTAAGGCCATTGTCATTACAACTTTGTTATACAGTAACATCATAATGGAAGTATACAACGATATGATATACCTACCTCAAGGTCCCTTCATGAACTCTTTCTTTGCTGCATTGTATTACTTCACAGTAGCTATTGTAAATTTTGTGATAAATCCTACAACAATGTTGTCTAACTAGAAATATAATGTGTGCATAAATTTATAGTCGACTTGTTCTAACTACATGATCTCCATGGGATTCCATTCTATCTATCTGATCTGATTCATAGGATGGTTTTATTTCAACCTCAATATCCACTCCTGCAACACATGTGGGAAATCACAGAAAAATACTTCATGCAAGTTGTTGAATACGTACTTGGCCAGATATTTGCATGATGTTATTTTAGGGTTTATGATGTCTTTCTATGAAAACTCCAAGTCCTTTGTCTTCAACCAAGTTTTGATCTCTACCTTCGTTGGATTCTAGGTTCTGAACATCCCCTTCTATATTTTCATTCTTTAACGTTTCCTCAACAAATCTGACACTCTTTTAACGATTCTTCAATAGATCTCATTCACTCAAACCCATTCTATTCCAACTGGAAACAAAACCATTTGTTGGTTACTAATATCTTCCTACCTCTTAGGTTGAACCAGGTTCATATCTAAACAAGCTTCCAACAAATCCCTCTAAAACTATCAGCCCTCCTTGTAAACCAGAAGGCAACATAGCACATGGAGTGTACTGCGTAGTCTCACCTGAGATAGTTCTATGGGTGGCTGCAATGCTCAGTTTCTTGCAGCCTGAGAATGAGTGGGGATATGGGATTATACTCTATGATCTTTATTCATTTATTATCTCATACATATAGATTTAATATACTATCGTTATTTATCCATGCATGTAAATCAACAGATCTAACTACTTTATCAAAACATTTATCTAAGAGTTTACCATTGACAAAAAAAAAAAAAACAATAAAAAGTTCACATAACACATGATCTACCATGGTTCACCCCCTCCTAGGCTACATCCACAAATATTTGGCCCTCAAGCTATTTTATTATGTTTCTGCAATATATCGTGTCGCGCACACTACAGTCTCTGGTCTTACAATCACCACAGGCTCCTCAATCCCTGTACGGATGACTAGATCACACCAAACTCCTCAGCCTATGATCTAACCCTTGGTAACGATTTTCTTGACTCTTCTCTAGCTCAACAACTTACAAAACAGTCTTCCTTTTCATGCTAGCCTATGAACTCTCTCCCTCCTCTCTCTCTATCCCCTTCGACCTAGACCTCCTAGGTACTTATTTATACTTATTCTTGGCTTATCAACCATTACAATATCTTACCAAAATCCTAACCCTATCATGGTTAAGTATTATTTCATGTGTTTCTTGCATTCTTTCCTCACACGTGTTGCTTTTCCTTCTAGCTGTCTTTCTCCCACTTCATTCTTTTCTTTCCAAAAATATCCTTTTCCCAAAAATGGGCCTATGCCCAATAAGTACGAAAGGATATTTTTAGAGCTTCTGAAATATGTTCCTTTTATCAAGGATGAACAAGTAAATATTCAGTGATATCTAAGTGGGTTTCCCTCATTTATTAGTGACAAGATACAATATGATGACCCTAATACATTGGAATAAACCATAAAGCGTGCTAAGTGTCTTTATGAGCAAGAAAGGGGAATATCAACTTTACAAAAGGCTTGGGAAGATAAGAGGAAAATCAAGGTGGAACAGAGGAAGAAGGGAGCCATGCCATAATTTTTCAAAAATACTGCACAAGGAGAGATGACTCTCTAGGAGCCCAAAATGTCGGAAACAAACGAACAAAATTCATGGAAACAGCCTATGCAGTGATGGGGTTGTGAAGGCAATCATATGTGCAGATATTTCCCTCAAAGAGGTGATAAAGAGAGGATTGTACACATTGTACAAAAAGACGCGACAGTGGAGGACATGGGTATAAATGTGCCAAGGATTTATGTCGCATTGGATAACAAGCATGATAAGTTTCATTTGCACATGATTGAGGTGGAAGGGAATATTAATGGCCAACCTCTTTCTATTTTATATGATTTAGGGTCTAGTCATATTTATCTAGATCCTAAAATGGTGGAAATATTCCATCCGTCAAGAAGAAAACTTGGGAAACTGTAGTTGGTGTAGTTATATACAGGAGAAAAAAGGAAAATCAATGAGATGGTTAAGGCATGTCTAGTGGAAATGAATGGATTGTGCACAAGGGATGATTTGAATATTATACCTTTGGGTTCATATGATTTCCTCATTGGAATGGATTGGTTTTGTCGAGCGCCATGCTATCCTGGATTGTTACAATGAGGAATTTACTTTTTTGGATGAGGAAGGAAACTTGAGATCAGTTCAAGGAATTCCAAGAGCTATGACTATCAAAGAATTTTTGGCTTTGCAGTTGAAAAAAATATATAGGAAAGGATGTCAAGTATTTGCAGTTCACATGGAAGAGGAACCTACGGATAAAGTGCCAAGTGTGCAAGATTGTGTAGTGTTGAAAGATTTTGAGGATGTATTTAAAGAGATACTCGAATTGCCTTGCAAAAGAGATATTGACTTCTCTATAAATATGATGCCATGAGAAACACCTATATCCAATATTCCTTATAGGACGAGTACACCAAAACTGAAGGAGTTGTAGATGCAACTTGAAGAGATTATGAAGAAGGGGTATATACGCCCAAGTGTGTTTCCTTGGGGTGTTCCATTTTTTTCATGAAGAATAAGGATGGTACAGTAAGATTGTGTATCGACTTCAGGAAGTTAAACAAGGAAACAATGAAGAACAAGTATCCTTTGCCAAGGATAGATGATCTATTTGATCAACTGAGAGGCACGCAGATATTTTCAAAGATAGATCTCGGATATGGTTATCACCAGGTGAGAATTAAGGAAGAAGATATTAGTAATACTGTATTCAGAACAAGGTATGGTCATTACAAGTTCACAATGGTTTGATTTGGGTTTTCAAATGCACCAGTTGTATTCATGTGTTTAATGAGTGGAGTTTTAAGAAATTACTTGGATAAGTTTGTCATTGTATTTTTGGATGACATTCTTATTTACAAGTTTGTCATTGTATTTTTGGATGACATTCTTATTTACTCAAAGTATGACGAAGAGCATAAGAAACACTTAAGGATGGTGTTACAGTTGTTGAGGGAGCATCAGATTGATGCAAAGTTCAGAAAGTGTTCATTTTATTAGAGGTATATTCACTATTTGGGTCATATTGTTTCAGAAGAAGGAATAATTGTGGACCCCAAAAAAAGAAATTCATTGAGGAATGGTCGACGCTAAGAAATGTCATAGAGGTAAGGTCCTTGAGGGGACTAGAAGGGTACTATAAAAAATTTATTGAAGGATTCTCAAAGATTGTGCATCCAATCATATCCCTACAGAAGAAAGGTTTGTGATTTGAGTGGACTCCAGATTGTGAAAA
>CBVK0104017672.1:0-10583 GCA_900067695.1 Picea abies
ATCATAACCAACTGCATCCCACCTACGTCTCCCAACATGTATGAACTCATTAAAATTAACTATGTTAGTATCAGTATCATAACATGGAGGGTTCGAAACATTCAAAAGCTCACCCATTTCCTCTTCTTTTCCCAAATCATAAAGTAGACAATTATCGAAATCTTGGAGAGGAGGGTAACTTACCTTTTCTTCTTGTGCAGGAGCTTCGAGGACTTGGGTATCTTTAACACACATTACTGTCTTATCCTCATGAGTATCCCTTTCTTCTTTGGTCGTGCAACAAGGAAGATGCTCTTTATTCGGGGATTCCATTTCTCCATCACTCTCTGAATCATGGAATAAGGTATCATCAAAATCCTGAAAGGGAAAGAAACTAACCTTATCGTCTTGTTGTTGTGCAGGTGGAGAAGGCTTATGAATCGCTTCATCAAGAGGAAGAGGGCATGATGATACTTTGTTATTGGGTTTCAACTCCTCAATTATTTCTTTGGCAATCCCTCGTCGATCTGTGGTTCGTTCCCCTTCTTCTTGGAGATCAATGACGAAGTTCTCAAGGGTAAACAAATTCTCTCCATTGACAGTACTTAAGGTAAAGAGGCATCCTATATCAAGCGAGGAGACCTTCTCCTCAATCACTGCAGCCATGTAGTAGGCTTCATCCAGCGTCCTTGGGGTTCTTTCATTAAGAGGAAAACTTGGATACCCCAAAAGTGCACAAGTAAAGAGATGGACCAGGTATCTCTCCTCGGGATGATGAATCTCAGGAATCTGATATAGCATGTTCTCAAATCTGTCCTGGATGTCTCTGACAGTTTCATCCTCAACTTGCTTTGTATGCTCAAGTTCTTTTAATAGTGCTGGGATGTCTTTTGATTGGATACCCCATCTCTCGAGAAAGGTTTTCTCAAATTGCTCCCTAGTTGTGATGCTGGCATCAGGGAGGTCGTCATACCATTCTTTGGCATTGCACCAAAGAGTGGTTGAGAAAAGTTTCATGACCACGTCTTCAGCATAATCGTCGATAGGGTAGGATAGGAAGAAATTCCAGAAATTTCTCATATGATAGTCAACTCTTTCTCTATCACCACCACAGAATCCAGGGAGCAAATTTATGTATTCAAAGGGCATTTGTTGAGGGTACCTTGGGATGTTATTCATGTCTAAAGGCTTGTAATTCATTGTTGGCTTCATCATCAGTGGAGTCGCCAGATAGTTTTCTTGAAACTATCAAAGAAATAGGGAAAACGCCCCAGTGGAGTCGCCAGGTAAGCTTGTAAGATAAGGCTCTGAGGCAAGGCTTACCGAAAAGATTTTTCGTTTGAGGAGAATCGACTCAATGTTCCTCGACAACGGCGTCAAAATGTTATTGCACAGTTTGTAGCTAGGAGAAAAGGCTATAAGGTAGAGGGCCAAACTGGCGTAACAGGAACCTATCCCACCCAATGTCACCACGATGGGTAGGTTCCTTCTCTTTAGGGAGGCTAGGCCCAGGGGAGACGTCCCTGGTGACCTGGGGTTTTGAAAGGGCAAAGGATAAAAGGACAAGGACAAATTCCCCTTTCACATATGACCGCCAATCAGATAGTCCTGGCTAAACAACCAATAATAAGGTATAACCAAAGGAAAGAAAAGCACCTGCTTGAGACAACACAACAGGAAAACTGATACGTGCAATCTTGGTTAGTACTTCATATAAATTAGTGACTATCTGATATTCAATATAAGCAATTTTAAAAGTAAATGTTGACGAAGTCAATGTTTACAAAATAGCAATGATAAATGTATCACTTGTCAATAAATACAAGAATGATATGGCATCCAATACAGCTACCATTCAATTGCTCATAGACAAAACGTTGTTGCATCAATGATATAATAGCAAGGAGCGACGTCAGCATTTACGGTCGTTTTTCCTTTAGGGTTTGATGAAAGAGCCTTGTTGTAGCAGCACTCTCCCTCATTAAGCCTACTTGTCTTGATTTTGTGCTTCATCTGAGCTAGCCGTTTGCCAAGAAGGAGGAGAGAGCATGAGGCCTTGCTTTTGCAACACCAGAGTGAGCCTCTCTCCCTTAGGGTTCTGTCTTTGAGGCCCTGCTTTAGCAGCACCTTGAAACTTTTCCCTCTAGTCCTTTGAAATCTCATCTCCTTCAACCTTTGCGTCCTTCACTTATGACTCCATTAAACCCTAAGGCACTGATCTGAGAGTCCTCAAACGTTGAAGTGAAGCTGATCAAACAAACTCTTAAAACTTTTGAATCTCAAAACCCTAACCTACTAACCCTGAATGCTGACGTCACTCCTTGCTATTATATCATTGATGCAACAACGTTTTGTCTATGAACAATTGAATGGTAGTTGAGGGCATTTATTAGACTAAGTATTGATTGATTATATTGGATGCCATATCATTCTTGTATTTATTGACAAGTGATACATTTATCATTGCTATTTTGTAAACATTGACTTCGTCAACATTTACTTTTAAAATTGCTTATATTGAATATCAGAGTCACTGATTTATATGAAGTACTAACCAAGATTGCACGTATCAGTTTCCTTGTTGTGTTGTCTCAAGCAGGTGCTTTTCTTTCCTTTGGTTATACCTTATTATTGGCTGTTTAGCCGGGACTATCTGATTGGCGGTGATCTGTGAAAGGGGAATTTGTCCTTGTCCTTTTATCCTTTGCCCTTTCAAAACCCCAGGTCACCGGGGACGTCTCCCCTGGGCCTAGCCTCCCTAAAGAGAAAGAACCTACCCATTGTGGTGACATTGGGTGGGATAGGTTCCTGTTACGCCAGTTTGGCCCTCTACCTTATAGCCTTTTCTCCTAGCTAAAAACTGTGCGATAACAGGCCCTATTGTGCCAAGAGACACACCTATTGCTGTGTCTAGTCTTGTATAAATAGAGGTGATTACCCATTGAGGAAACACACTCACTCACTTGTCATTTGGAAAATTCATACCTACTTGTACGACTGGAGTGCGCACCTCTCTTGGGCGCAAGTTTCAAGGTTGTAGAGCACCCTCTTGTGTGCATCTAGGGTTTATGGTTTGAGGGATCTTCTCTTGAGAATATAGCAAAGGATTTCTAGGTTTTTCCCTTGTTTGAGAAGGGTTTTCCCTGAGTAATTCTTGTGTTCTTGTGCATGGTTATTCTTCTTGAGATCTTGGTTATTGCAACACTTGTGTATGGTGTTGTTGCATTTGTTTATGGTTCAAGTACATGCTAAATGAAATAAACCTCATGCTTGAGCCTAACACATCTTAAAACTTAACATGGTATCAGAGAAGAGTTCCTGAAGAGCCATTGCACAAGTTTCAAGCCAACCGTCACCTTCCAGTTGCAGAAGTACAACCCTCTAGGGTTTCCAGAAAAAAGGTACGGCCCTCTCCTTTTTTTTCTTGTTTCAGCACCCTACACTGAAGCATTGGGGCTAATTTTGGCATAGGAGTGTATGGCCTCCTTCAGCGCACCTCCAAAAACTCTCAGAGTGCAATTCCGAGAAATTTTGATTTTTGGCCCTGTTGCCGTCCTAATACACACTTGCAAACGTGAGCTAAGTCCGGCCCACTTAGTGTGTCCTTGGAGGCACAATGCCTAGGTTCACAGCCCACGCTGTCACTTTGAATGAAACCTCTTTCGTCTAGGCTCACTCCTAGGGAAGCCAAGGGGGGTAGTCCCTAGTTTCTAGATTAGTTTTAGAGTTAAGTTCTAGGAGTTGATTTCAATTATTTACAAGGCTTAGGGGTTTCTAATCCTAGGATGCACAAGCAACAATGCAAGATGCAAGGGTTAGTATGTTAAGCAAAACCTTTCCTAGGGAAACTAAGACTAGTGCCTAAGATTGGGCAAGGGGTCTGTTGCCGTCCTTATGCACACTTGCAGACGTGAGCTAAGTCCTGCTCACTTAGTGTGCCCTCGAAGACACAATGTCTAAGCCCCAGCCCACACTGTCACCTTGACTGGAAGCTTCTTCCTTCTAGGCTTACTCCTAGGGAAGCCAAGGGGGGTAGTCCCTAGTTACTAAGTCAATTTTAATTACAATGTTCTAGGAGTTAGTTTCAATTGATTATAGGCCAAGGGGGAAAACTAGCCTAATATGACAAGCAGCAATGCAGGTGCAAGTCTAATTCTAAATGTTAGGTAGCCCTTTCCCTAAGTCAACTAAGGACTAGTGCCTAAGGTTGGGCAAATGGGGTCAACTATGTGTAAGGGTGGTTCGTTACAAGATACTTTACAATTTAATCAAATCAAACTACCCAAACCCCAAAGATTAGAATTACTCACAAATTCATACAAGTTTACAACAAAAATGAGATATACAAAGATATACAATAGGTACAAGATATACAAGAGATAAAAGAGTTCACACCTTAGGGCCAAGCATGCCCCAAGTGGCACTTACTCCACTTGGACTGCCTTCATTGGCTACTAACCATAAAAGCACTCAAGGATGAAAACAAGTGATGCCTCCCCAAGTGGGATACTCAATCACTTGCTTTATCCACACCACAAAAGATTGGTTAACAAGATATTCAATGACAAGTAAACCAATATATCACATCAACATGAAAGATAAAGCAATTAGTTGCAAGTAAAAGATATAGCAGTAAGATTATCACAATATGTGTTGGCCTATCAATGCATCTACTTCCCAAACATACACAATGTGATCTATGCAACTAGTGTACTTTCTTAAGTATTTTATTTTCCCAACCCCCTAACTAGATGTGTGCCTTAACTTCTAATTCCACCAAATAACTGCCCGGTGCTCAAGATACTGGGCTTTGAACCCCAGCCTAGCTTCCAAGGTCAGCCCGTCACTTCACCACAATAAGAAGTGGAATCACGGGACGGTCCCCTGCCACTTCCCCCAAACACTGTCCCTCTTACCCATTTTAGATGGCAGAAATAGTTGTCAAAGACCCCTAAAATGTTGCTAAGTGTTTTAGGGACCCTCGGGTGGGTCTTTAGGTGTGTTGGGTTTGTTTTAGATAAGTTTTACACACTTAAATTTTAGTGATTTAACGAATGGCCGTGAGCAAAAGTTATCCAAAACGTGTGCTTGAAAATGAAGGATTATACCACCATTCACATGTAAAGATAAAGCAATAAAATGTTTAAACCATCAATGTAGCATCACATGAAATAACTTCAAAAGATATTAACCATGAACCATGAACCATAAAGCATGTAATGATACTTGAAATGAAATGAAAAATAAAAACTTAAAGCACTTAGATGATTAAACCATAAGCAAGTGAATGGATGATGTAATGTGTGTGATTGCAACAAACTTAAGTGTGATAACTTAAAAGATAAATGAACTATAACATGAGCATAAGTGTTATCACATTTAAACCATAGATATCCTATCACAAGTATGTCAAATCATAAGCAATTAAAACTTTAGCTTGTGAGAGATTAAACCATGATCATCATACCCATAAGCATTAGAGTTATGTATGAAAAAGATTAGGCCGTGAGCAATAATGAACAATGCTAAGCTAGGCCGTGAGCAATCATCCAAGTGTGTGAACTGTGAGCAATGATACCATGAGCATGTAAATTTAACAAATCACAACTTGCAACATACAATATGCTAGAAACCAAGTGATGTTGTGAGTTAAAGTGTGTGGAAAGGATGTTTATGTGAACAATAAGGTGTTAAACAATTAAAGCATTAGAACCATAAACATCAACTCATATAAACCTATATCACATGCACCTAAAACGTAAGCATTAAACCATCAAACATCAACTAATGTATGTGGAGTTTAGGTGTGAGAAAGGCCCCAAAAAGTGAAGAGGCCATGAGCTTGTGATGCCAAAGAGGTCGTGAGTGTTAGAGGCACTAGACCGTGGGATTAATGGCAGCTGGGCCGTGAGCTTTTAAGCAGCTGGGCCGTGAGCTTTAAGGCTTGTAATAAGGGGTGCTTGTAAAACAAATTAAGTATTGAACTTGTGAAGTGTAAGCATTAACCCATTAACATTGAATGCCATATGCCTTAAGCAAAGAACTTCAAACCATAAGTGTGTGTGGTATGTGCAAAAGAAAGCAACTAGGCTGTGGGCTAAAATGCACACTCAAAATAGATTTGAAACTTGATTATGGCCACACAAAAGTTATGCTAAGTATGAGATATCTAGAGATCTAAGAAAGGTACAAACTTAGCAAACTTAAAACATGTATTTCAAATGCATCAAAGGTTAGCTAGATAACTTAAGATGAAATAGATCTAGAACATGTCATCACAACTAAGCCATCCAACCGTCAACATGTAAAGAAGAGCATTTGCGATCTATGAAGGAAACAAACTTGCAAGTGAAAGACTATACGAGATATTATCAACACATAAGCATTAGAAGATCATCACAAGTAAATTCCCTTAGAGCCAAGGCGATTTTGGGGATGACTCACCCAAGGTGCCGGCAAGTGAGGTTAACACCATTAAAATGAACTTGCACAGAAAAGGAGGGCTTTGAGTCCAGTCACTCTGATGAAAACAGAGGCGTTCTTGAATATGAACGAAGGACAAGCTGCTGGCTTGCTCCTCAGGCAAGAACCATTTTAATGTTGCTAACAAACATTAGATTGATTTTAAAGAACATAAATGAAAGAACTTGAAAATAGACACCACTACTAAGGCCAAGGTGGTGGCAAGCCTCCCGGTATTGGCCAAAGAGGGTAGCTGATATATATACAACAATAAATGAATGAAATATAAGCTAGGCTAAGTTATATGAACAAAAAGAATGACTAATCTAGGTTAAGTTATTTTTAGGGCCCAATATACTTAGAAAAACTTCAGAAATCTAAAGAAAATGAAAGAGAAGAGAGGAGAAATGTCACCCAAATCAAGAATGGTGGTTTGGGAAGCCTCCTAGGTGTTGTATGCAGCTTGTACCCTTAGAATATGTCGCTGCCCTGCAAAAACAGCGAGCAAAAGCTTGCTGGAAATGCTGCAAGAACACCAATATTAGTTACAGAAATTTCTGTGCATGCACAGAAAATTTCCAGCAAGGTATTATGATATGAAAAATATGTTTTTGACCTATCTATAAGCTAAGATAGCTACAGAAAATGAAAGTGGAATGATAGCAATATTAGATGACAAGAAAGGCAAGAAGTTTATGCAGGAAGTGGTTGTAATCTGCTCCTAGAGTCTCCTCCAATCCACAACCTGTGAGACAATCTGCACTTCAAACACAAAGTAGATCTATAGCAGCATAGTATTGTGGTTAGCATAAAAAACTTGAACTAATTCATGATCCAAATCCAACCATTCAATACATAAATCAGCAGCACTAGTGTTTATTTGATTTACTCTAATAAACTAATTTATCAAGGAATGCTAGCATATAGAACAATACAATGAGTGAAGAACAATATCACCTCATGTGATCTTGATCACTTGACTAATCTAAGAGATCCAAAATGTCCTCCAAAGCTTTCTTTATTCATCCAATATGGTGGAACCTTGGGCAACTAATTGCTCCAAAAATCCCAAGAGCAATGAGTGAGTGGAAGATGGCAAGAGCAAGGAAGAATGGCAAGATTTCGGTAGCATAACAGTAGCTCAAAGAATGGTAAAGAAAAAGTGAGGGAGAGGCTTCTCTTTATACCTTAGGAGGCCAAGAGAGGGGGTCTAGATCACCTCCAAGTGTCAAGACAAGGGTTAGAGCACACATCTCTAAGAGAGGGGTGCCCAAGCTAGGGTTTGGGAGAGAGAAAAACGAAATGGTGAGGTGGAGGCAAGGGATTGGTGGTTTATCTACCCAAGAAGGGCGCACCAAGGGTTTTAGGAGGACCCACTTACTTAGAATAGCAATTGGTTAGGCTTTGGGTGAGTTGTAACCACTCACCATCAAGAGGGGGCGCTAGAAAGAAGGGGGGCGTGAGGTTTAGTGAGGATAGGGAGTGAGTTAAGTTAGGTATGAGGTTAGGGTTTTAGCATTTAGGGTTTTGGTAAGTCTAGGGGAGCGCTCCACATGTGTGGAGTGTCTCTTGAGGTTCTCAAAGATGAATTTGGGGGATTTAGTTAGTTAGGGTCGTATTTCCCCTTAGGGCAAGGGAAAAAAGGGTCAAAAAGTGAGTTAATAGGTTGAATTAAGTTGGGAAAAGGTTGGGATGGGTTTGGGTAGGTTAGGAGGGTCTTATCTTGCCACTTTCCACCTTATACTCACTCACAAACTCAAAAATTACAATGTTTTGTGATATTTTAATAATATCACCTTAGCAATTAAAATTGCTGTTTTTGACTCTAACTGACTCTGAGTGGACTAAGACCATGTTAACTTAGTCTGACTGAGCTGGAGTCATAACTCATGAGAGGGGGCCCCAAATAAGTCACAACAACCTCCACCAAAGAAAAACGTCACTTTCCCTAGGAGGGTGTAAAAATTGAGTGTAGAAGGTGGGTAAGAGGTTAGAATAGGTTTAGAGTTAGGTTTTTGGTATGGGTTAGGGTTTTGGTAAGTCTAGGGGGGCTCTCCACATGTGTGGAGTGTCTTTTCCAATTCTCAAGGAGAGATTTGGGAGATTTAGTTAGTTATGGGTCGAATTTCCCCTTAGGGCAAGGGAAAAAATGGTCAAAAAGTGAATTAATAAGTTGAATTAAGTTGGGAAAAGGTTGGGAAGGGTTTGGGTAGGTTAGGAGGGTCTCTTCTTGCCACTTTCCACCTTAACATCCACTCACTAACTCAAAATTACAATGACTTTGTGATATTTTAATAATATCACTTTAGCAATTAAAATTGTTGTTATTGACTCTAACTGACTCTAAGTGGACTAAGACATAGCAAAATTAGTCCGACTGAGCTGAAACTTGGCCAGTGGGTGTAGGGAGTGCTATTCCATTCATTTTGAGCACAAATACCCCTATCTTTCTCCCAAAGACGAAGTTTTTACAACATTTAGCTCAAAAATTAATTAATTAATTAAATTTTAAATAATTTAATTAATTAAAAAAAAACTTCTTTAGACTCTACGGAATTCCGCGAAACTTCAGACACTGTCTAACATGGTCATTTACAATAATCCTAAAAGGTTACTCAATGAACGAGATCATCAGAGCGCCTTCCACCACTTTGGAGGAAGCCTGTGGAGGGAAAAACTCAAGGGAGATTAACCTGACTAGTTAGGCCACATTAATCTCCTGAGGATAAAAAACCCTCGATGAAAGGAACTCCCCTGATGTCAACATCCAAGGTACCTGACCTAACTATGATACATGCAGACATTATTACATTATATACCCTCGCAGGGGTGCGGAAATCCCGTTTACAAAAATTTAAGTGCTGGTGTACAAAACACCCAGTAGAACCATCTCTGTGTCTGACATAGAATAATCTTCATGATAATGAGTTGACCTCTGTGCTAAACAGGCGGTCAACACCTCCCAAGATAATATAGGCAGGCCCCCTCAATATTGGGTAGTCTCCAAATGACCTTCTCAAATAGTAAATTGGCCCCTTTAAGGTGATTGAGAACTCAAATGAGGAGACTTTTATTCCTTCTCTTTCAACCTCAGCTTCTAGTTCCAATGCCACTTGACATTCTCTTATTGAGATTGAGATTTCACTTGTGTATTCATTTCATTTTATATCTCTATCTCTTTCTTTCTTGGGCTAGTTTCTTAGCGTTTTATGGCTTTGTTCTTAGATCTTATATCTTTTCTGGTTGTTGTTAGCTTAGTTACAAGAGTTGCTTTTGCACTTCCACTTTCTATTACACTGATTGTGCTCTTTTAGCCCCGTTGACCTACTTTTTGTGGTCATTTGTTGGATATTGATAAATTATCTTATCTTATCTAGAATACCTTTCTTGAATATATTACTCTTACCTTTCAATTCACTTGCACAAATTCTGGATGAACTTCTCTTACTAATCATGACATTGAGCAATAGAGTCCCGTTGATTGGCATTAATATCCTACAAAGAAGCAACTTCATTACTAAGTTGAATATTAAAGTCATGTAAGAGAGAAACCTACTCATTAAACCTAGCAACAATGTCCTACAAAAATACAATCTCAACAGTATTCTTGTCATTAATATCCTGCAACGATGAAACTTCATTTAAAAGTTTAGCATTAATACCCTGCAAGGAAAGCATCTACTCATGACACTTTTTAATGAGCAATTCTTCAACAAAAGTAACCATGGTAGAAATTGAAAACTTTGCAATTGTCAATATAGTGCACAAAATATGCAAAGTTTATGAGTGGGATACACTGAGTGTAAGAATCCCTACAAATGACAAAATATGCCCTCCCTTAACAAATAGATCTCCAGGTAAAATAATAATGTTCAGCCCTTCAAATAACATTGGGGTAAATAATAATATCCTTTTAAAAACAATATAATCCTTCATTTAAATATCTTTAAAAGAATTTGCTCCCTTTTAAAAGGTTAGCATCAATCCTTCCAAAGGACAAATGTTCTTTTTGTTATAAAAACTATGAGAGAGGAGGTGATTTGAACCTACAACATCTTCTTTTCACAAAATCTTTTCACCAACTCACCTCATGGAGCACTTAACCAATGTTGGCATAAATAAATTCATGTGAGATCGGAAGA
>CBVK0104017679.1:0-12700 GCA_900067695.1 Picea abies
CCCCTACAGAGCTTACCCCTACGACAAAAAGGTTCCTACCTGGGATGGAATGCACAACTGGGCTGATCCATTGGGCTACTCAGGTTTTACTTATCAACTTGGATGGCTGCTGTGCTAATCAAATGCTTGGATACTATCAATCGTTGCTTGGCTTGGTTACTCAGACTGTGCTACTCCGCTTGGCTACCGAGATACTTAACCGAGCTTGGCTGGAAACAATCAATGCATAGGAGCTAGGTAAACAATCAATGCATAGGAGCTAGGTAAGTATAGAAGCTATGGTCGCTGCAGCTACTCAGTGCAACTACTCATCAGTGTCAGAAAGAAGCCCTTGGGAAGCTATACTAATAATGGCTACACTCATCAAAGATATACTCAGGGAATATAGCTCTAGTCTGTGCCAAGTAACACTTTTATTCTAAAGTCAAATATTTTAATAAAAATATATATATAGATAATGTTTTTCTAAACTATTTTTATAGTTTATGAATTATGTTTTTATATATATATTTATTTGGTTTTGTTATTAAATAAAACAAAAGGTTGTCTGATCTATTGCATACTAAGTCCACAAAAAACACAAACTCTGAGCCATTCCACTCAACTTATCATGGAAACATATGCTATGCATTGGCATATATGAAGTATTAAAGTTGTAAAACACTAGTGCATGTGGGATACGTCCCATATGCTAAAAATTACAAAGCAACATTGTCGGTTATCCATTTTTGCAGGTGTTCAAAGGAGAATCAAGGTGTTTATAAATCAATCCACTATGCCTCCATTCTTGACACCTAATGTTCATAGTCACGAGGAGAGCGGAGAAGCCAAGAATGCCAGATGTTGCAGATGTAGAAGCCATAAAAAAATTGTAGGCCGCCTGATGTTCAAACATCAAATATCGACAACACATTATTGATAAATTGTGAAGCAAGAAATGCAGAGAGAAAGAATAGAACATAAAACAGTATATTAGAATGTAAGAAGAAGAGTATAAAACGAGTACATGAAGAAGATGTGAAGAAGTAAATACTATGCAAAGGGAAATAGTCGAGCTAAATAGGCTCAAGAAAAACAAGAATAGAAAGTACAGCTGGCCAGGACAACTGGCAGTGTACAGTCAGCCTGTTGAGGTTACATTATATTTTAACACTCCCTCTTAAACTCAACAGTTACAATCATCAGCAATGATTATGCCTAAGTGTTGTCTCTGAAAAGCAAAAACCGATTTTCCCAGTGGCTTTGTGAAGATATCAACAAGCTGATCTTGAGAACCATATAATTGTAGTACAATATCACCATTATTGACTAGCTCGCGTATGAAATGAAAATGAGTGTCAATGTGTTTGCTTTTCTTGTGAAACACATGATTTTTGGATAGAGCAATTGCTGAAGTATTGTCACAGAAAATAGGAGTTGGATCCTTTTCTGTATGTGACATATCTTTCAATATTCTTCTCAGCCACACAACTTGACAGGAAGCTGAGGTAGCAACGACATACTCTGCCTATGCAGAAGATATTGAAACAATTGGCTGCTTCTTTGATGCCCATGAGATCAGGTTCATGCCCAGTTGAAAAACATGTCCAGATGTGCTTTTCTTGTCATCTAGGCTGCCTGCAAAATCACTGTCTGTGTAACCAGAAAGTTGATTACTATCAGATTTAGTGTACCATAAACCAAAATTGAGAGTTCCTACAACATATCTTAGAATTTGTTTTGCCATTTTCCAATGAGAATCTTTTGGGGATTCCATGAATCTGGAAACAAGGCTGGCTGCATACATAATGTCAGGCCTAGTTGCTGTAAGATACAACAAATTATCTACTAAACTTTTGTATAGGGTAGAGTCCACTGTAGGACCTTCATCATTCTTGCTCAATTTTGTGCCTAGGGGTATAGGGGTTTTTGCTGGATTGCATTCTTCCATGTAGAATCTTTTGATGATGTCTACTGCATACTTTTTTTGACAGACAAAAATACCTTTGGTTGATTGATCAACCTCAATCCCTAAAAAATATTTCATGATGTCAAGATCTGTCATCTCAAACTCAGATTTCATGGCATGTTTAAAATTTGTTAACTCAAGATTTCCCGTATAGATCATGTCATCAACATATAAACATACAATCAAAATTTTACCGTGCTGATCTATTTTGGTGTAAAGAGTTGGATCATTTTGACTTCTGTTGAAACCACTTTTGATCAGATAAGTGTTAATTCTGCTATACCAAGCTCTTGGAGCTTGCTTTAAGCCATACAAGGCTTTCTTCAACTGATATACTTTGGCTGGGTGCTCTTGGACTTCAAATCCAGGTGGCTGATCGACATAAACTTCTTCTTCTAAGAAACCATTCAGGAATGCTGACTTGACATCCATCTGGTATACTTTCCATTTGTGTTGGGATGCTATGGCTAATAGAGTCCTTACAGTGTCTAATCTTACTACTGGAGCAAAAGTTTCACCATAATCAGTACCAGGTTGTTGTGAGAATCCTTTGGCAACAAGTCTTGCCTTATGTTTTTCGATCTGCCCTTTTTCATTGAGTTTAGTTTTGTAAACCCACTTGACACCAATACTCTTCTTGTGACTTAGCAAATCAACAAGATCCCATGTCTTGTTCTTCTCAATGGAGTCAATTTCTTGGTTCATGGCTTGAACCCAATGTGCCTCCTTAGCTGCTTCCTTAAAAGATGTAGGTTGGCATGACATTAAATAAAAAAGGTTGTGTTGTTCAACGTCATCCAACTGCTGGTGGATTTCTCTCATACTTCGAGTTCTCTGATTTTGTGGTTCAGAGAATGATTCTCTGCTTGAAGTTGAGTTATCCTGAGAATTTTCAGGTTGTCTTTGTACTTGCAATCTTGGAAGAATACTTTGAGGTACTTGCTGTCTTGAATTTTCTGCATTTTCAGAACTTGACAACAATGGATTTTGACTGTCCATTTGTTGATTTTCTGAATCATTCTAGAATTGATTTTCCAGAAATTTTACATCTCTGCTGAGAATTAATTTCTTGGTGATTGGATTGTAAAGCCTATAAGCTTTAGATGTTTCACTATATCTAGTGAAAATACATTTCTCACTTTTGTCATCAAGTTTCTTCCTTAATTCGGAAGGTATGTGAGCATATGCTATGCATCTGAATGTCCTTAGATGCGCACCATTGAGCTTTGTCCCACATCATGCTTCTTGAGGGACTTTTAGCTTTAGTTTTGTGGTTGGAGATCTATTTAGAAGATAAACTGAGCATGCTACTACTTCAGCCCAAAAAGTATTTGACAAACTTTTCTCTTTAAGAAGTGTTCTTTCCATATTCATTATTGTCTGATTTTTTCTTTCAGCCACTCCATTATGTTGTGGAGTATACCTGGCTGTTGTTTGCATGATAATGCCTTGTGATTTGCAGAAATTTGCAAATTCTCTTGAGTTGTATTCTCCTCCTCCATCAGATCTGAGTGCTTTGATATATTTGCCACTCTATTTTTCAGCTTCTGCCTTTAATTCTTTGAATTTTGCAAAAGTTTCAGACTTGTGTCTGAGAAAATAGATCCATATTTTTCTGCTGAAATAATCAATAAACGTTAGAAAATAAAAGCTGCCACCTATGGACTGTGTTTGCATTGGTCCACATAGGTCAATGTGAACAAGTTCAATATGTTGTTTGGCTTGATTGGTAGACTGTGGAAAACTAGTTCTCTTATGTTTTCCAAGTATGAAAGACTCACATGGGGGAATTTGCTCTTTAAAGATAGGAAGACCTTTGACCATGGATTTCTTCTAAAGAAGACTTAGACTCTTAAATGGTAGATGTCCAAATCTTGTATGCCAAACCATAGTTTCATTCAGGGTGGATGCACTTTGTGCATATGGTTGAATCAGATTTGCAGTTCTGAGTGTAAGGGGAAACATCCTATTCTGAGTCATGTGGATTTCAGAAATCAATTTTTTGCTTGGGATTTTGTCATATATCTTGCAAGATGCTCCCTCGAAAAGTACCTTATATCCATGTTCAATGAGTTGTCCTACACTTAGCAAATTATGTTTCAGATCTGGAACATGATAGACATTGTTTATGTCTTTCTTTACATTCTGTTTAGTAAGAATAGGAACGGTTCCTTTTCCTTGAACTTTGACTAAGTAATCATTTCAAAGTGTAATATCAGATGAGAGGGAAGAATCAATGCATGAAAGTAAATCTTTGTTACCTCTCATGTGATTGCTACATCTACTGTCTAGCAACCATAGATCTTTAGGTTGTTGTTCAGTCTTGTGGCACGAGAGAAACATACCTCCTGAGTTTTCTCCCGTGTGATTTGACACATGTGCTCTGCCTGAGAGCTGATTTGCTTGCTTCTTCCTACATTTAGATTCATAGTGCCCATACTTTTTGTAGTAATAGCATTGTATGCTTGATTTTTCATTTGATCTTCTCCCTCTGCCTCTTTGAGGCTGGAAATTCTGATGTTGATTTTGTTGTTTTTGTCGTTGACCTTGGAAATTTTGATTCAAATACTGTTGTCTATTACCTCCACTGGAGTGAGGGTTACTTTGATTGCACCCTCTTCCTTGGTGACCTCTTCTTCTTCCTTTGCCTCTCCCTCTATTGAAGGAGAGTTGAGTTTTGAAAGCATTGGAGATTGACTCATCTGTGAGATGTAGTCTGGTCTCATGTGTCACCAGAGAACCAATTAATTCATTTGTTGAAAAACTTGACAGTTCGTTGGATTCAAGGATTGTTGTTACAACCATTTCGAATTTCTTTGGTAAACTTCTGAGGATTTTCTCAACAATTCGTTGATCAGTGATGGTGTCACCAGTCAATCTGATCTGGTTCACAATGCCCATGACTCTGGTCATGAACTGATCCACATTTCTAGAATCTGTCATCCTTAGAGTCTCGAATTGCGTCCTCAAGGTCTACATTTTAATTGTTTTGACCCTGTCATTTTCTTGGTAGGAAGATTTAAGGATGTCCCAGGCCTGTTTTGAAGTACCAGCGCCTGTGATTTTTGAGAAAATCGAGTCATCCACAAAATTTTGAATCCAAAATTTAGCTTTATTTTCTATGTTTCTCTGCGTTGCTTGGGCAATTTTCTGCTGATTAGTCATGGCGAATAGGTTTGCTAGATCTGGTTCCACATATCCATGATCCACTGGATCCCAACACTCTTGTGCTTGCAAGAAGGATCTCATTCGAAGAGACCAGAGCTCATAGTTCTTTCCAAGAAGAATCGGACCCTGAGTTGGTCCTAAATTGCTAGACGTCGCCATCTTTTAAAGAGTTCAGCAAAATAGGAAAAAAGAAAAAAAAAATATTACTTACCTGTCTTTTTTCGCTTAGAAAACTAGGTCTGTTGCTTGCTTGCAGGTATTTCGGAAGTGTGCAGTTCAGGCTTTTGTGAGAGTCGATGTCGCGAGAGTTTCTAGCTTTGCGAGATTTGACCTCGGGACTTCGTTAGACTAGTCCTCTGAACAATCCAACTTCCGATTGCCGAAGTGCCAAAGAGGGCTTAACGGGTTGAGTTTAGCCTTAGTCACCGATCAATGTGACCACGCGCCTTGATGTTAAAGCGCTACGATATTTTTCGGTTCTTTGTTTTTCAATTTGCCGATATGCGAAATATGCTGGAAAGGCCCTTCTCGAGAGCCTTTTCGAGATATCACAAATCGGGACTTCGTGATGCGAAGTGGCTCGATCCTCTATTTGCGGGATCCCTGATATGCTGAGTTCCGATATCCTCCTTTCGTGCTTTCGGTACTTCAAATGTTGAAATGCCGAAATTTCCTTTGGACAATTCAACGATCCAGATATTCTTGTGATTTGATGGTCCAGATCTTATCGGGGTTTTGCGACTCGTGATTCCTCGTCATGTTGTGCTTCCAAACACGAAGTCCGAATTGTCGATTTTGTTGAAATCGCTTTTTTGGAAAATTTCTTGAGATCGTGGATTGATGCCACGCATCCCCAAAAGATGGATGGTCCTCGTTGTTTCACGATTTCACGACTTGCAACTCCAAATCCTCTGTGAACTTGAAACCCTGGTAGCCGAGATGCCAACAGTTTCCTCGATGTTCGCCGCGTGTCCGAACAAATGGACTTTGATCTTTTCAAGATTTTGGGACTTTTGTCATGGAGTGTCCTGACCTTTCATCAATAAGACCTCCGATATCCCAAACTCTGAAATGCCGAAATGATGGCACTTGGATCTGTTGCCACTTGTCCTCTGAGATGGACGACTCACAATCCTCTCAGGATTTTGTGATTTGTGATGTTGGAATTTCGTGTATCGGAGTTTTGGAGAGCAGTCTCCTTTGCTCATCCAACTCCCGATCCCCGATTTTGCGATGGGATAAGATCATCGGCTCATGATTTTTCGTGATCCAATGGTCCAAAATGACTCGTGATTTCGCGATTCATGAATTCTCACGGTAGTCTTCTAACCTTTACACTTTGCGAGTCCGCAAAATGCCGAGATCTCGCCACGTGTCTCTTAATGGACAGTCTGAATGATTTCGGGATTTCGCGACTTCACAAGTCGAAATTTCTCCTGTGCACTCTAGAGGACTAAACCTCGTGCACTATCTCACGGATCCAACAACTGTCGGTCCTCTGTGCAAGATCTAATGGCTGAAATTCTTTTTCCTTTTCCGTGCTCTCTTCGTCCCTTCTGAACTGGATTTTTGCCTAGGATCTATTCGCAGGACAAATCTTACAGCCACGATGATTTTTCTTTGAACCTAAGACGCGTTCTTTACTGCCTTTGCAAGGATTTTCTTCTGCAGAAGAAAAATTCATGAATCTTTCAAAGATTTGAAAGAATTTCACGAGTTCTTTGTTCTCTGCTGCAATCTTTGACAGATTTGAGTGATTTCTGAGATGCTTTAAATGCTTTTTCTTTCTACAACTATCTTTCACGAATTTGACCAAATGCTTTGAATTCTTCAAGAGTTCCCGCCTCTTGCAGCTCTTCTTCGTGAATCTTTGATGATTCTTTGAAAATTGAACAAGAATCTTTACTATTTCTTCCTTCTCAGTCTCTGCTTCGTAGTACGCTCTGCAACCTCGCGTGAGCTTCTTACACTGATCTTTTGAGCGTATGACGGTTTACTTCCTCGTGGAAGTTTCCTGCGAGGATCTTTTGAGAGTATGATGTACAACTCTCCAAGCCTTGTGAAAAGTTTGTGTTGAATGATTTCAAGATCTGTGTAAGCTCTGTGTTGTTTGAGGATCATGTTGCTCTCCAGCCTGTGTGAAGAGGCTTACTGTTGACACTCTGATACCATGATAAATTGTGAAGCAAGAAATGAAGAGAGAAAGAATAGAACAGAAAACAATATATTAGAATGTAAGAAGAAGAGTATAAAACGAGTACATGATGAAGATGTGAAGAAGTAAGTACTATGCAAAGGGAAATAGCTGAGCTAAATAGGCTCAAGAAAAACAAGAATAGAAAGTAAAGCTGGCAGTGTACAGTCAGCATGTTGAGGTTACATTATATTTTAACAATTATTATGTAGCTGTTGAAGAATCGAGAACTCTATGCATGCAGATGGAAGACATAAATTCAGGAAAATCCCAGATTGGGCACCTGCCCATATCAAAATATTATCATGGAAACAAAGAAACCGAAGGAGATCGTAGTCAATTACACTCTCGAGACTCTTGGTGTTGGCGTAACAGGTATCGAGAGGAAATGGCTCATCCTTTGGACGAGAACACAATGATATCATCAAGATACTATCAGGGTTTGATCATTAATTGATTTCTGAAGAATATCTTGTTTTTGTTTCTATCCCCATGTTCAAACCATGTTTTCTAAAACTGTGTTATAAAATAATGGATATATTCATGATCATTGCTACTCTGCATAATTTTCTTCTCAAGATAAAACAAGAGTATCTTGTATTTTAATGCACAAATGAAGTCAGGTTTGTGAGGGGAGTTATAAGGTAGGATATCTTTCTTATTTAGGGTACATATGAGTCACATGACCTTCTAAATATACTCCTTTTCAGTAGTAGCAAATGACATGAGTCAGAGAAGTTGTAGTGATTACTAGACCTTGCTTTGTGAACTTTTGTTGCTATATCAGATCCCTGGCATGAGGATCTTACCTATTGTGTGGAGAGAATATCATTGTTGGCTCACCTATCAAGAAAGGCTCTTACTAAATACCATCTTATTTTCAGCCTTCTTTTCCACTACAAACATGAGGAACGCCAACTTTGAGGGACATGGAAAATGCATCAGAGTACTCGTAGCCAAATTTACTGGGAACAAGAATTTATGGGTCTTATGTGCTTACTATAGGGTTATTTGTTTATTCTCGATGCTGGATATGCTTATGTAATAATAGAGACCAAGATGAACACTCAAGCATCAAAGGATATTTAATATCATTTCATCTCTTTTGGCTAGAATCAAAATTGCATTTTCAACATCAGTTGAGCATAATCAACATGCTTAAAATCATATCATCAAAGTGGATATTTCATTCCATATTTTAAGGCAGCATTTGGGATACATATGGTAGTTATATCCATTTTTAAGGAAACCTTTTAAACAGTCGAAGGACACAGGTGGTAGTGTATCAATTTGATGAGCATTTCCAGGAAGGAAGTCACAGGTGGTAGAGGAATTTAGTCAAAGGATTATTTCTAGAACATGTGGCAGACAGTCAAAGAGATGGAAATCAGTTTCTGATTCTATATGGCAACCTCCAGAAGAAAATTTTAGTTGCACAAATGAATATGCACTCCATAATTGAAGACTCTAGAAGATGATTGTCATCCTCCAACAAGCTTGTGGAGCTGTCGAAGACTTGGTTTAGGATGAGGGTTTGATTCCCTTAAAATATGATGTCATCCTATATTTATGTAATTAGATTAGATTTGATTTGAAAAGTGGTTATTAGATCCAGTTTTAGAGGATCTCAGTTAAGTTGTAAACGCTATTTAAGCCCATTGAAAAAACATTGTAAAAAGGGGGGACAGTCTTCATGAATGTGGTAAGATTTTGGAGAGCCTTTAGACACTCTTTCTTGTAAAAGACTTTGATATATACATTGGAATGATAAAATTATCTCATCGATTTTGTTCAGATCTCTGTCCATTTCCCATTTCCTGTACTTGTGAGTTGAATATCATCTTCATTTATCTTGTTTACTTAATGATTGATGACTATCATCTTATCTCTGTATTATTAAACTAGAATCATAAGTGTTCTTTACTGGTTATACTTGACCTTTCATATATATTTTTAATGTATGTGATGTTGTTGATATAGTTAGTATTCTTCACCCTTTTGAGTTCAAAAACCATCTAATCAATACCTTTTGAGAGCCTTGTTTTGTCTGAGTAAGTTCAAATTTCCTTGAGTGAAGGAGTGAGTGCGTGAGTGATTCATTTTTTTATCCAATTTCCATAATGTATTGATCATTTTATTAAGTTACCAGGCTCTCTCGATCTACAACCTAGAGAGACTCTTGGAGTGATAACAAATTTGAGCACTAACATCTGGCTTCAATTGGGATGGAGACCTCCCCGCGAGGCTCCAAGAACCTAGCAGACCATGTGCCTTTACCATTGGGCTATGGAGTCATTGGTCTTATGCAACCAATCCCCTGCAAACCTTGAAGATTTGATATTCATTGTTGTCTACCCTGATATACTGAGAAAAACTATGCTTATTCATTGAAAACTGAAAAAAAATCTACCTACTTGTATGGCGAGCTTATTCTCTTGCCTACTCCTACTTCTAATCAGTAGAAACAAACTGATCAAGTAAAACTGAATCTCCAATGAAACCAAGTAAGAAACTGATTTAATGATAACATTCTTGATTTGGACCCGAAAATAAAGGAATCCATAGCAGATATAAATGCAATTTGAAAAGATAACAAAACTAACCTTCCTTTGACAAAAATGTTTTGACATCTATGTTTCTCATAGGCTCCAGATAGTCAGCAACATGGTCATAAAATCCACAAAGAAATGCCTCTTCTCATTGTTGTTCCAACTGAAAACTGAAATGTTGTTGTTGGTTGCCTTCAATGATCTCAATGTTAAAAGTAGGTTGCTTAATATTTGTTGCAGATCCAAAACTGTCACATGATGATATATCAATCTGCTCATTATCTTTTGAGTTTTCAGAGGGAACAATTTGAACTTCATGACAACCTAAGATAATAGATACATTTGATACAATGTCAAAAGTATCTATACTATGGTTATCACTTTGTAAATCACCAATCTCTCGGTCATAATGAGAAGTGTCCTCTACTGCAACATACTCTTCATGACTATCTAATTCTTTACTTAACAAATTGAATTCATGACAACACTATGGATAGAGAAAGTTAGCTGAAATTTTTTTTTTGCAAAACGAATGAAAGGCAGCATGAAAATATGACAAAGAGTTGATACTTGCAATAGGAAGAGATCGATACCAATCATAAGCAATCCCCTCTAATGAATACCTGAAGATCTTAATCTGAACATCCTCATGCACAATTTTCAATCGATAAATGAAATCATGAAAATCCAACAGATGTTTAGCTGGTATTTCCCAATATTCTCCTCGAAATCTGGGAAGAATACCTTCCCATTCATCTCTACTAGGCACTGGATTAGGGAAACCAATTATCTTTGAAAAATCACAGAAATCATACCTCTTAGCTAAGATCTTGTTCATTTCATACCAGTGGATTTGTCAACATATTTATGAACAATGGAGTCACCATTGAGTTTGTCCTTCATGGAGAGATTTATGAATAATGGAGTCACCACTGAATTCATTCTTCATGGAGTCACCAGATAGATGTTTACAACCGATATAATTCCTATTCTTTGTCTATCATCAAAGACTATAACTATGTCGTCTCTTAGGGAAGCCTTATTCTTTCTCCTCTCCTTGACAACGATGCCAATTTGTTATCACTCCAGGAGTCTCTCTAGGTTATAGATTGAGAGAGCCCGGTAACTTAATCAAATTCTCAATAAAATATGGAAATTGGATAAAAAATGAATCACTCACACACTCACTCCTTCACTCAAGTCAATTTGAACATACTAAGACAAAACAGGGCTCTCAAAAGGTATTGATCAGATGGTTTTTGAACTCAGATGGGTGAAGAATACTAACTATATCAACGACATCACATACATTAAAAATATATATGAAAGGTCGAGTATAACGAGTAAAGAGTACTTATGATTCTAGTTTACTAATGTAGAGATAAGATGACAGTCATCAATCATTAAGTAAACAAGAGAAATTAATATGATATTCAACTCACAAGTACAGGAAATGGGAAATGGACAAAGATATGATCAATACATTTTGAGAGCCTTGTTTTGTCTGAGTATGTTCAAATTGCCTTGAGTGAAGGAGTGAGTGTTTGAGTGATTCATTTTTTATCCAATTTCCATATTTTATTGAGCATTTGATTAAGTTACTAGGCTCTCTCGATCTACAACCTAGAGAGACTCCTGGAGTGATAACACATTGAATGTCTCTGAAATCATTTCCATGTATTTTCACTTAAATTATAAAAAAGCACCTCATGAGCACATTCACGTGCATATACAATGCACACCAAGTCCCTTATTCCTTCACACTGGAAGTGTAAAATTCCAATAAAATATTCCTTTACATCTTCAAAAAAGATGATGGTATCCTTGCAATCTCTCTCCATGAGTAGTTTGAACCCAATTTGGGCTTCTCAAATTCCCATATAATAAAATTGGATATCTTGCTAAAATCAACATTGCGTAGGAATGTATCTAGAAACACTCGTGACCCACAGGTGAACAAGAAATCGTAACTGTCTGAATAATCCACATCTTCTAATGACAATGGCATGAAAATTGATGTCTCCTTTTGGACGTTGAAACCTACGATGTCGCACCTCAAAAAATTTAGATCCACAACATGATAGTAAAACATATTCTCTGAAATAACAATCCTCTCCCGCCATATCCTCCAAATCCAATTATGTGGGAGGTGTCCCGTTGTACTCCATGAATTCAAATGCAAATCATATATTTCCACTCTTTGTGTGTTCCCCGACTGTGTCAGCGCTATCACTTTATATGCCATGGCCCTGTCCGGTAGGATAATATCCTCCTCCAAACTGATTCATGAAAGGTTGTATGGGCACCATTGTTGGGTATGCGTTATATTCTTTGCACGAGTAGTAGTGTTTGAGCGTCTGCGCCGGGGGGTTAGAGGGGTGCAGAGGGGCAGCACCCCCGAATTTTTTTTTCGCACTGGGACGACATATTACCGGGATGACATATTTTCGGGACCACATGATATTTAGGTGGTTTTTCGGCACATGGTTTTTTGCCGATGGTTTTCTATTTCCGGTTAAGGAATTAGGGTTTTGGACTAATTTGGACTAATCCAGGTCATTGGGTTAGGTTTTTGGATGCCGCCGGCTCCTATATGTATATTGTATTGTAAACAATGTAACACAATGTATGAATATAATATATGCTGTTTTTTTCCCGGTTTGGGTTTCCAGGTGAAAAATCTTTGTGTAATGTTTGTATTTGCCATTGTATCTTTTATGTTCTTTTCTGAATATCAGTTTGAAGTAGATATTGTACAAGGTTATAATTTACATTTGGTATCAGAGCTTTCTTGGCTTCAGGGGGACGCCTTTGTCGTCAAGGGTTTGGCTCGGGACTGTG
>CBVK0104017690.1:0-10456 GCA_900067695.1 Picea abies
GCTCTTCCGATCTCACTTTAAGCTTCTATCTTTGTTTTATTGACTCTGCTTCCTGGTCAAATTCTCCTCTGCTTTCAACACAATCTAGTATGCATCCTCTACTGTCCTTACTTTCATCATGTTGATTTCGTCCTGGATTTTATATCTCAGCCCGTTGATGTATCTGGAAACTTTTTCCTCATATCTCGCTCTTTTTCCAACCCTGATGTTCAACTTGTAGAACTCCTATGTGTACTCCTTGACTATCATTCCTTTCTACCTCAAGTTCTGCAATCTCTTGAACATATTTATCTGGTAGTCCTTGGGTATGAATTTATCCTTTATATTGAATACCATTCGATCCCAACTCTTGATATTTTGTTTTCCCTTACTTCTCCTGTCATCCTACAGTTCATCCCACCATAGTATTGCATGTCCTTTCAACCTAGTGACAACATGTTTCACCCTTTTCTCCTCATCGACATCTTCATAGTCAAAATACTTGTCCATTTCTCGCATCCAATCAAGCAATTCTTCAACATCCAAATTACCTTCATACATTGGGATGTCTATCTTTTCTCTAGCTCCCAACTTGAAAACCACTTTTATCAATCTCTCTTCCACAACATTCTTTGTTATAGCTTCTTCAAATTCTACTTCTTCATTCTCTGCATCGTTGACGTCTCTAACATCAGGTTCTCTCCTTTGTGCCATTGTGATGGCATCCAACCTTGTTCATAGTTCTCTCATCTCCCTTTCCATAGCTCTATTTTCTACGGGTGGCTCCACATGTCTCCTTGGAGGCATTGTGTTGATGTATCTGACACCACTCTATGATACCAGCCTACTTCTCTGTCTCCTTTGCCTACATAAATCAATTTTGTGTCTTCTCTGATACCACTTGGTGCACACCCCTCCCTTCTCCCCTCGAGGCTGTGCGACCTCCCAGTCTAGGATCTTCAAACTCTTGGAACTGAATTGGTTCTTCGGGCCTTCAAAAAAACTTGAACAATGAAAACCCACACAGGTCCCCTTGATTTCACCTGCAAGCTCAAACTACCTGCAACTTCGCTCTTCGACGCTTGGAAACACATATTCATGAGCACTAGTCTCACACTAGACTCTTTCTCCTATGTGACCACAGGATATAACCTCAGGTCAATCCCTTCGCCACTCCAGGCTTCGAAAATATTGCAACCTCCTCTTTTGTTTCCCTCTGAAACGCCTTTTCCCGAATTCGTGGAGCTCTGCCAAGTGTCTCCCTGGATCTGACGGTCCAGCTGTACTTTAGGTTTTGTGACTTTGTGAATATTTCACTCACTCCACACTTACTTCCTTCGGACCTCTAACTCCCGTATTCTCTAATCCACTGTCACATGTCTCCTCCCACCTCGAAGTGTCAAAACACCTCGAAATGCTCCAAAATTAGAAGTGTCGAAACACCTCGCAGCTAGCCTCTGTGCAACTTTTCCCAGATCTGACAGTCTAGAACAATCCCAATCCCTCCCGGATGGATCTCGCTTTACTAATTCTAGGAAACCTCAAAGGACTCCTCCTTTTGAAGGTTTCTCGCCACTCTCCCTCCTGAGCTTGTCCTTCCTCTAACTTTTTCTTTCTTAGAGTGCTCCCTTCAACTCTAATTCAAACCTCAACCTATGCACGCCTTGAAACGGGTCCTCCTCCACAACTTGGCTCTCTGTGGGTGGTTCTCGCTACTCCTCTGAACTTCCAAGTCAAAAGAATTTGTCACACACTCGTTGCAGACAAAATTCCTTCGAGTTATCTCTCCAGAGCTTCCTGATTCAAAATAGACTCTGTCACACACGCCTTGCAGACACTATGCACTCCTTGCACACATATAAGTTTCACGTTATCTCTTATGAGATTATGAGTCGAAACAGACTCTGTCAACGCACTCCTTGAGGACACTATGCACACTTGCACTTTCTCATAGAGGAGAAACAATTGAAGCTTATTTAAATCTTCATAGATTCATACATTCAACCATGAAAATGCATGCATAAACACATGAACAAGAAATAAAAAGGAACTTCAAATAAACAAAAATTCTACCATTCATTCATTCAGATAGACACAATAGCACCACGCATTTGGGACAATGCTCCTCTATTATATTCATTTAACTGAAACATACATGTTTTCATATACCGATTCTCGGTAGCTCTCAACTATCAACTACAATGGCCACAACTCTCAATAACTAGAGTGCCAACAACAACAATTTTTAACAGGCTCTTCTCGGAAACAATACAAAAATTTATACAAGAGGGCTCTTCGAGATATTACCTCCAACTACTCTAAAGCTATCCTATCGAATTAAAAGCTATCAACTACTTAGAATTTATTACAATAAATATTTGTGACAGACAGATCAAATCGAATACATCGAATTTGTACTGCACTCAGTTTCATTAAAAGAAAATACATTCTCCGATGTCCTCATGAGATCATCCAGCTCCATAGCATTAAAGATGTTCTTTAATTACAACTCCAAAACATTTGTGTGATACGCCTTCTTCAAAATTTAAAATTCTTCAAAATGTGCGCTAGTGTGCCCAATTGTCCTTCCTCATGCTTTGTTGGCGATGCTCCTGCATCACAAATATTACAAGGGAAATTCACCTTCCTTTTTTCATCTTTTTCCCTCTCAACATTCTTATCATATTTTGTATTATTGCCCCCACCACCTTTCTTTCCCTTACCTTTCTTGTCTATAGGTTGCTAAGGTCCCTTCTGAGTCTTCGAGTGCACATAATGTACATGTGACGACTAGGTGGCAGGGTTGGTTGATCCAAGGGTCAGACCAATTGTTGGTTGTTGAATATCCAAGTTCTGCATTTGGTTTGTGACCAAATATGCAACTTTACTTTTCATGGAACCCACAATGAAATTGACATGTGGAGCTGACTTTGGGTTTGCAAAGTCGAGAGTAGACCTCGGTGCATCTGGCATAATCTCATAGAGCATACCAGATTGGGAGTAAATAATCTCTAATTGTTGCGCCCTAAAATTCACTTTCTCTTCCTAAAATACTCCCAAATTCGCAATGTCCTTCAAAATATACGAAAGTAATGATTTCAAAAACCACTCGAGGAGAAATTCTGGTGGAACTGTGGCTTTAATCAAACTCTTATGTCTCCTCCAATAGTGAATGTGATCGGAAATGTGTGTAGCCTTGTCTTGTTCAAAGTTGGCAAGTAGTTCTGTACCAACATCGTACCGAACAGGGAGTTGGAAGTGGTTAAGGAAAAACATGGTTAAGTCACCAAACATCACGTATATCACCCTTTCTAGTTATATGTACAACTTGGAGGCACCCCTAGTGAGAGTGCACTAGAAAAAATTCGAGTGAATCAAGTTGTCATTCAACGAATTAGATGAACACCACAAATGGAATGTCCTCACGTGGTCATGTGGATATTCACCACTTTTTCCTTTGAATTTGGGTATGTAAGAAGGTAACTTGGTTAGGACCACAATCCAACTAGGATCATGACTAATGGGGTCATTCATCAACTTGGATAGGTCTGACAAATGAAAAATTGCCAGAAATGGTAGCCGAGGATGTGATATCGACTAATTAGCATCCTGAAAAAAGGACCCTAGATTGTAACTAGCACCAGGTTGCCAGAAAAAGTTCACAAAAGGAAATGGGATTGGGATAAAACCTTGTTGACCCTGGTTGAATGGAGGAAAACCTCCACCCATTTGGTTCCTAAAAGGAAAACTAGGGTTTCCCCCAGTGGACCCCTCTTGTGAAGGAAATACTCTTGGCATGGGGTTAAACTGACCGGGAAGCGGGTTGCCTCCTTGCAACATACCTTGCGAGGAGAAATTTCCTTGCATGGGAACATAATGACCTTGGAATGGGTTACCCCCTGCCGAAACTACAAATAAGGTGAAAGGGTTACTCCTGAACCCACCATAAAGTGTGAACGGAGTCGAAGTGGATGACATACTAGCAAACTGAGATCTGATACCCACAGAAGCACCCCAACCCCAGGTGAGGTTAGGGTCAGAAGACAAGAAATACCCACTCCCGATAAATGGGGATGACAGAGGAATATGACCTTCACCCCAGGGAAACGCTTGGTAAGAAGCCAAAATTCCCCCTGAACCAAAACTTGATGCATGGGACGTCGACTGAAAACAACTAATGCGTTTAGCATGTCCATTGATGACATACCATAAAAGAAATCATTTGTTGTCAACGGTAGATATGCAACTGCACTCATATCTTGAGTGGGACCAATGACCAACAAAGGAAAATTGTTGGTCAAAGCAGTGATATTTGACTGACTGACACCAGTCGTTTTACTAGACACATTGGGAGGAAAGATCCCTCCAGTGACAATCGTCGAGGTGGGATTTGCAGGGGATTCCAACCCATGCACTAGCATAGTGTCGTCCATAGTGGCCCAATGAACATGGCTACTATCAACAAGATATGATCTGGGAGGTGGGACTTGTACTACAGAAAACAGATAAGTCCCAGGTAATAGAGGATTGTGATGTAGAGTGAAGTCTTTGGTTCCAATACCTTCAACGATCATTTCCTTTGGTTTTGAAGCGTGAACTTATGGAGGTTATGAGTCTATGATCTCGACATGATGAGTCAACAAAAAAGTATCAGACATATCAATTCGACGCCTTAAAGAAGGCAGAGGATAATTATTTATAACTTCTTCTTCAGGAGGAAGACCTTGAATTCTCCTTGATCTATGGGGTGGTTGGTCAGCCACTTTGAGGTGTCAACTTTCCATGGGACCATGTTACATGCCACCTTAAGCATGTACGATCATTGAGCACACCACTAGAAAAATACTATATGGAAACAACAAACACAAACATGCCTCATCAATACCCCAACTCGGGTGGATTAGGTCCTGAGACCACAATAATTACAAGGTAGGGTAAATGCCTTTCGGATGAAGGTACAGGTTGATTAAGTCCTATGGACCAATGAATAGAGGAATGAGAAGTGATTATCTCGACCTCCACTAACCAACCTTATCTAATGCAAGTACCCATGCTTCGTGGGGAAACCTCCAGTAGTACTGAAAAGTGTGATGTGAAATTTGCACACGTACCACAAAAAACACCCATAGTCACCTTTTGAGATCCCTAGGAATGGCCACTAAGGTCACCAACTCACATTCAACGTCTAGGGGGTACAGTCGACAATTGAGATCAAATTTATAAACAAGGTAGCTAATCCCAAAGAATCAAAAGAACCACTTCTCATGGAGGTATGGGTACTAATGAAACCCCCACTATGCAATATTTCTGCTATTCTTAGTTAAGCTTCAGAGGGGTCTCTCCTCGGCTCTCCTTGACATGACCTCGTGTTTATATCATGTGTTAGAGGAGGCTCCCAACTATACTTATACGATGATTGGATTTAGAATCTCCCTAGATCAAAATCCTACATTTTTTTTGTGGCCTTGGAGAAATTTACTCTCCACCCTAAACCAAGGCCCTAGCCTAAACTTGTTTGTATACCCTATAAAAGTGAAGATGTCTGATAAAATTTTAGTTAATCGTTCATTTTAGGGGTTGTTTTTACTCAACAAAAGGCATAGATGAAACTTGTATGGTGTTTATGACAGACTCCAAAAGAAAATCACTTAAGAACACAATGCAGTATGCAGTTTCTTCAAATTAAAAATGTGTGCAACAATGATTAAAACAAAACTATTTTCTTTTCAGCAATGAAAACACAATATTTTTTGGATGCAAGATTTAAAACACTTCGCAATGCAACCTAGAATATTTTTTTGAAGGAAAAATGCAAAACAAAAATGAAAAACTTTGCAAACAAAGGTTCTTTTCTTTGAAAAAAGGCTACCACTACCAAAGAAAACTATAATGCATGACAACTTGAATGCTAGTTAACTAAATGTTTTCTTTTAATAATCAATGGAAAGGGTTCAAGAAAATATGAAACTTGACAAACAAGTATATTTTTTTATCTTTTCATCTAAAATAAATGAAATTAAAAACAAATGCAATTTTCTTTTTCTTTTGTAAACAAGGAGAAGAAGGTATATAAAAAGAAAGCAATCAACCAAGAGTAAATGAAAAATCAACAAGACTGGACATGTAACCCAGGCAAACAAGATTGACCTCTCAATCAACCCAAAAATATTATAAACAAGAACTGACTTCAACAACATAAAGATCATTTTTTTTATGTGATTAACAAGTTTTTAAAGACTCTAGAAAGCACAAAGCAACAAGAAATACACCCAAGAGGCTGAGCCAAAACTGAAGAACCAACTAAAACTTCCAAACTATGAGAGAAATTTTTCAAAAAACCTCAATTTTACACAGGTCTGTGACTATGTATACTAAGGCTCACAGATATCCGCAGGTCATACACATGCAAAACACGGATGTCCACGGGATATAGAAGGGAAAGTCGTGGATGGGATAGAAATTTTTGAAAAATAAAAAATCCACACCAGAAGGGGGGCTTCCAGAAACTTTACCAAAAATTTCTAAGAGGCTAAAGATTTACAAAAGAAATATGGAAAACATAGAAAAAAAAAAGCAAGAGAAAACAAGAAACCCTAAGAAATTAACCAAACTAGGAGACTCCCCACTATGGTTGCCAATTCTAATTAAGGTATTTTTCCCCAGTGACCTTGGGTTAAGTCACAACAGAGCAAGACAGAATTTGGAATACATAACCTACCCTCATCTATATCAAAGTGTATAAGAAAGAACCACTTTGTACAAAGAGACAGAGAGAGAGAGAAAGGAAGAAGGAGATGCCTCACACCTTGAATCCTTCGTTGGATGTCGATCCCTACTCTTGTTTCTTGAAGCTCTCCTGATCTCTGTCGACACTAGCCTGCAACAGGAAACAAAGAATAAGATGCTACAAGGTATTTATACATTCAAATAGCATATATCATGTTCATATATTCAAGTATATAGGAAATACATTATCATATGACATCGCAATGAACCAATAAACACACAATAGGAGGGAAAGATAAATCTTCTATTACCAACAATGTGAGAAAGGTATTTACAACCTAATTCAGCCTTTGGTATTGATTCAGACCCAACTGCCTTGGGTTCCTCCAAATACCTTCAAGCGTCAACTCAAGAAGTGGGGATATTCCTTGTATAATTCAACAGGGATAGGAACACACCCTGTAGTTATATAGAGAAAGGAAGGAACAATGGAAAAAGAGTTTCCTGGTATGGGATGCTACTCAGAGAATGAAGGGATTAGCGAAGCTTGCTAAAATTTTCCAACACGGTCTTGCACCTTATTTATTTATCCTCATATATTACCTCAATGGTTCATTAATACCATCCTTGAGAGGTTTAGGAGGTTTAATTCAGTTTGGTACGAGATTAGGGAGGTTGGGAAACGAGCCCAACTTAAATTCACGCCCGAAAAAGTGGAATTATTTGATCTTTTCCATTTTTTGAGGGCATCCATGGGTTGCAAGATAGAAAGGCATGGATGTTCGTGTGTTTCACAAAGGAAACCTGCAGATATAATCAAAAGTCAAGTTTTTAAGTGAATTTGATTAGAGAAGTTGGGATTTTGATTAGAAAGATAGGGGAAGGATTGGTCCATGTCACAAATACATAGGTGTGGCAATTTGTGCTATAATAGAGGCTGGTTTAGCAAATCGTTATTCAAATTTATTACAGAATTGTTGGTTGAAATTAACCACTTGGACAAGGAAATCAAGGATTTTTTGGCCCCCTTTTAATTTGTCCCTTAATCTCTTCACCTTCCTTTGTAGTTTCCGATCCATCCTTCTTAAATTAATTTTTTTCTGCATGAGGATAAAGTGTAATGGCCTTAAGATGTTACTTGAGATGAGTTGTTGTTTGTTGTGATTGAGAATTATTTTCTTGGAGGGGTCAATGTGATTGATGTCTTTCATGACCTTCAATGTTGCAACATGTTCTCCCTTCATATCCTCTATCATCTCCCATGTTGCAATAGAGACTTCTCCCCCACGTGTTGGTTCTTGTGTTGCAACAAGGTTTTTCATTTTCACCTATTGGTTCTTGTGTTATAGCATGGTCTTCATTTTCATATGCTAGTCATTGTGTTGCAACATGGTTTCCATCCTCCCCTGTTGGTTCTTGTGTTGCAAAAGGGTCTCCATTTGTCTCTGTAGCAATATTTTCTTAATCCATTTCTCCTGTTGGTTCTTGTGTGACAACATGAACTTCTTCTTCTATCTCTTCTTCTAGTTTCTCGACTTCTCCTACTTATTCCCCTCCTCCTACTAGTTCTTGTGTTGTAGTAGGTTTTTCTTCAGTTTGTTCCCCTCCTCCTGTCGGTTCTTGTGTTAAAATAATAGCTTCTTTTTTCTATTCCCCTCCTCCTGCTGGTTCTTGTGTTACAACAAGGTCTTCTTTTCTGGACGAGAACTGTTTCCTTTTATTCCTTGGCATTTTTACCTCGGGTAGTGATTTGTATTTTCTTTTTCTCATAGGTTAGTCCGTTCCTTTTGGGGGTGTGATATCATCATGGCCATGGGAGGTTTCTTGGTGTTTCTCCACCTCCCATGAAGGTTTTTCTGGACCTGTTTTTCTAGTCTCTTGTGCTACAAAATGTGTTGCATTTCTTGCTCCTTCGGTTTCTGTAACTGGTGGAGGAATACTTACGAGGTCCTCCCATGCATAAACTTCTTGTTCCAATGCATGCACTATCATGAGAATAATAAGCCTATGTTGAGAGAGAAATACCATGGCCACTTGACTCTCTAGACATTGTGAGCCGTTTGTTGAAATGATTTCCAAATAAATAAGGGGATGTTGACTAACCTTTGGTGTCATAGGTGGCTCAAGAGTTTTAGGTGATACCAAAAAATGATTCCATGGCGTCCTTCACAGGTGAAGTACTTATGGATGTGATATGCAACCTTTTCCTAGAGTGGATACAAGGAGTTACTGTCAAACTGATTCCCTTTCTTTGCTAATTCTTCCCTTGCCTCCAAGAATTCATATTTTACCCTGGTTGATACCAATTTTTGGGAAAACCATCATTCTCCCTCTTGTGGTAGCCCTGCTATTGTAGCTATTACTTCGTCATCCACTGTTATTAGTAATACATGGGATTGATCACTTTTATCTTGCAGACTGAGTGCAAACTCCAATGAATCTTCCTCATTGAACCCCTGTAATATTTCAATGTAAATCATCCATCCCGTAGCCTGGAAAATTCTCCACACCTCATCGTTATCTCCTAGCAGACCCGCGTCTAGTTCGTGACATATGATGGAGCCACCCATGGTTTTCGCAGTAGAATTCAATAGCATAATTCCATCTTTACTAGATTAGTTGTAGAGGAGGTCTTGTAGCACTCTGGTCAAGGAGAAATAACGAAAATTATGAGTTCACCACCTTTTGAAAATAGTAAGTCGACGAAGGTGATGGGAAATTAAAACGAAATAATGTTGAATTGACATGGTAGCAGTGAGGTGGCTTAGTGGTAAAATTCTCTCTGTCGTGGGATTGGTGGGTGGATAGGTAGGAAACATGTGCAATGGATGATAATAAATGGGAAATGATGACTACTTAAGGAAAATAAGTGGTTGCATGTGGTGAGGGGATCAAGACAATCATATAAACCTTATGTCAAATAAGTGGTATGCAATGTGTACAAGGGGAGCACATACCCTTAATGATTACCTCATGTGTCAATTTGAATTGTTCATCCACGTTGGTTGAATTGACATCACTGAATGTTGTGTTGGTTGTTGGGTCACATCAATTAATGGTGCATTAATGATATGGTGTTTTAGTGTTGCATCCTTTGAATGATATGTTGCCACGTTGGGGGTGTTGCAACATCAGGTGGTGTTGCAACAAGAAATTTCTCATTTTAGTGTTGGCCATGTGTCACAACATCGTTAAAGGTTGTAGCATTGTGAAGGTGTTGTAGCAATCAAATTCTCATCTCAGCATTGGCCAGGTGTTGCAGCAACAAGTATTTTTATTTTTCACTAGATGGGTGTTGCAACATCACAAGGTGTTGCAACAATAGGATCACACAGTGTTGCAATAACATGTCTCTTAATTCAACATTGGTTAGGTGTTGCAACATCACGAGGTGTTGCAACAACATGTATCTTGCTCCAACATTGGTTGGGTGTTGCAGTATCATGAGGTGTTGCAGCAACAGGATGGTATCGCAACGTCAATATCATGTTGTAGCAATCCTTCTAATGTTCTAGTATCATGGAAACATGCTTTTGTGATCCAAATGCTTGCAAATCAAGAAAATATTGAGAGATCCTGCAACTCGAAAGGATTAGATAAGTAATGAGGTTCATGTAGTTTCATGAACAATGCATAAACAATGGGGGGCTGGCATAACCATCACAAAAATCTCGGAAGTGCCCCATTGTTCAAAATTTATTACAAGAATACAACCAAGTTTTATTATTATTATTATTATTATATATATATA
>CBVK0104017691.1:0-16090 GCA_900067695.1 Picea abies
AGAGAGAGAGAGAGAGAGAGAGAGAGGATAGTATATGCCATTGAATGGTTTTCAGACATTACCTTCCTAATTGAGTCCTAAAAGAATTTTCACGATTAACACATTATTACTATTATTATTTATTTATTTATTTGGCAGTTGGGGATCTTCCCGTGTGAACAATCTCAAGATCATTATTGCTCCAGCCATTTTTGATACCTCTCAAAAATGCCTCTTTGGATGGTGACTTTTTATACTGTCGGAGTCTATTCCCATTGTCCATTAATGGAGTTATGGCTTCATCGATGGTTTGAATTTTTATGGCCACACTATCATATATAGCATCAATATCATAGGGGCCCAACCATCAAGTATGGAATTTCCCCTTGAAGTCTTTGAATCTTGATTCAAACAACAAGGCCCAATATCCAACCGAGAACTCCTTCTTCTTTATGAACTTATCATGCCAATTAGCCCTTTGTAGTTGAATGGAAGATGTATGATGCAAAGAAGTTAGGTGGAGTTAATCCAATTTTCTAAGTTGATGAAGCCACTGAAATTGGGCTTTGGAAAAATCCATGCCTAATTGAAGTGCATTCCTCAAAGTTTTCACTTTGGTATCTATAGCAAAAATAGCTCACTTCCCATAGGTGAGCTTGTATGGATTGCTTCTTGTGGTGTTCTTCCAGGTGGTTTTGAATTCCCATAATGCGTCTGGAATTTTATCTTCCTAATCCTTGAGATGAAGTTGAACAGTCTTTGTCAAGATGTTCTCAAGGATTTTATTCATCCCTTCCACCGGACCATTGGCTTATGGATGATATGGCATAGTTATCCTGTTCTTAATTTGGTAAAGCTCTGTAATGGTTCTAATGTGCCTAGAGGTAAATTGAGCCCCCCCATCTATAAAAATATTCCTAGGTATCTCGTACTTGATAAATATTTCTCTATGCAGAAATTATGCCACAACTTGTTTTGTTTCCACCGGGAGGGCCTTTGCTTCCATCTACTTTGTAACATAGTCTATGAAAACTAGGATGTAGGAGTTTTGTTGGGATGGAGGGTTAATAGGTGCTATGAAATCAAGGGCCCACTTTTTAAAAGGATCTACTACCAGTTGTGTCTATAGAGGCATTTCATTTGACTGAACTGGGTGTCCTGTCCTTTAATAACTATCACACCTTTTTCCATACTCCTTGGCATCGCGAAAGATAGTGGGCCAATAGTATCCCAGGTGGAGTCCTTTATAGAATTTTTTATTTTATTTTATTTTATTTTATTCCATGAAGTGTCCTACACAGGGACCATCGTGAGATGCTTTCAGGATGTCATAAATCTTGTCTTCCCTTACACAATGCCAGATGAAAGAATCCAATCTTGTGTAGAAAAGACATCCTTTAATCCATGAATACTTGCAACGTTGCTTGATGACCATTTACCATTCTTTTGGTGATAGGGGTGATGGAATTTTTCCTGCATCCAAGTAATTAACAAAATCTACAAACCACGGTGAGTTAGTAGATACTACAAAAAGGTGCTCACCAAGAAAAGTGTCCTCGACTGGGGGTGCATTCCAATCATTGAGAAGTCGAGAAAGGAAGTCAATGACGACGTTATCTTTCCCTGGTTTGTCCATGATGGAAATGTCGAAATCTTGTAACAATAGTAACCATCCAGTCACCCTGCCATGAGTGATAGGTTTATTCATAAAATATTTTATGGCAACATGACCAATGTGTATGATTACAGGATATCCAGTTATGTAATGGCGAAATTTATTTATAACATGGATGACAACAAGAAAATATTTTTTTGTGACTGTATAATTTAGCTTGATAGGTGTAATATTCTTATTGATAAAGTATATTGCATACAGATTACATGATTCTTCTTGTTTTCCAAGAACAACTCCAATGACAGTGTTTGATGTGTCTGTGGATATGTGAAATGGAAAGGACCAGTCTGATCCCCTCAGGATAGGTGTTGTTTCTAATTTCTCCTTTATTTCTTCAAAAGCGCTTTGGCACTTGTCAGTCCAATTGAATTCAATATCCTTTGTGAGTAATAGGAATAAGGGGCATGCAATTTTTGAAAAAATTCCATAAAGCGTTTATAATATCCAGTCTTTCCTAGAAAAAATCTTACCTATTTTTGTGTTTCTAGGGGAGGGAGATTAAGTATTACCTCTATCTTCGATGGATCAACCAGTATACTTGCAGGAGAAATATGATGTCCTAGGAAAATTCCTTATGTTAACATCATATCACATTTTTCATTGTTGAGAGAAACATTGGACTCCACGCATATCTTAAGTACTTTTTCTAAGTGAAATCATCCAATATACTTCTACACATTCGTGAATGATATCGAAAAATATACTTAGAAATACCCTTTGAAAGGTAGTTGGAGCATTGCAAAGTCCAAATGGAAACACCCTATATGCAAATGTTTCCCATGGGCAAGTGAATGTGGTCTTCTCTTGATCCTCAGGTGCAATTTAAACTTTGTTGTAGCTGCTAAATCCATCGAGGAAAGATAAGTATTTCTTCTTGGCCAATGTGTCCAACACTTGGTTGATAAGGGGTAGGGGAAAATGGTCCTTGTGGGTGGGTTTTTTTAACTCCCTATAGTCGACGTGTATCCTCCATTTACCATTCTTTTTTGGAACTATAACGAGAGGGGAGACCCATTAGCCATCGAAGATAAGACAGATAAAATATATGGAGAGTATTTTCTATGGTTCTTCCTTAACTATCACCTTCAATGTTGGGTACATCCTGTGTTGAAATTGGAAAATGGATCTAGATTGTACTTTGATGTATATATGGTGTGTACACAACTTTGGGTGGATTCCCTTCATATCTATATAGTCCCAGGTGAGCATTGTTGTACTTTATTAGGACCTCAATGAGTTGTTTCCTTTATGGCTAAGACAGTCCCCGGTTAATGTTCATAAACTTCCCCGAGCTAATATCTAAATGCTCGATAATCGAATTAAGGCTTTCAAAAATGGGTTTCTCTTGTGGTATTGGTGGTGCATCTTCCATTGAGAGGTTTTTCTTGAGCATGTATTGTTATGATCAAACACCTTAAAAATGATAAAAATTAAACTTCGAGGGGCAAACCTCCTTTTATAATATATCCATCTCAAAATACAATATGAGATGAGATGATATCCTCCTAAGACTAGGTCTCATTGGTATATATATAGGAGACAACGGGTACAATTATAATGAAATGGTACCATGAAGGGTTCTAGCCGACGTATAATTATAATACTATAAATATAATAATTCAATATCTAGGGCTTAATAAGGAGTTTTACACATAAAATGGGGATTTTCTAGGTATTAGCATGCCCCTCCCCTTCAAACAAGTGTTGTCCTCAACACTTGACTAACTGCGGTTGTTTCTACATGAATAACTCATCTTTTTATGTTGCCTCTTCCACTAGTAGGTTCTTCCATTTGATGAGGTACTCTATGATTTCTCGATTTCTCAGTTGCTTAATCCTTTTTACGAGGATTGTTTCAGGTTCTAGTATGATTTTCCTTTCTTCATTAATCTCTGGTAAAATATTTTAGACTGGGATCTTGTTTCCGATTACCTTCTTTAAGAAAGAAACACGGAAGACTATATGTACATGTGAATATGGAGGCAACTCTAATTTGTAATCCATACTTCCAATCCTTTGCAAAACCTTATAGGGGCCATAATATTTGGGTACTAATTTAGTGTCCTTCTTTTGTTTCTTGAGGGACATCTATTTATATGGTTGTATCCCCATAAATACCAATCCCCCACTTCAAATCCCCGTTCATTGTGATGTTGATATGCTTATTGTTTAATCCTATTTTGTGCCATAACCAAGTAGTCCTTCAACAGTTAAATAACCTCTTTTTGGTTCCCTATGTGGTCCTCCACTTCTTGGACCTTTGTATTCCCTTTCAAGGGTGATGTAATGGATGGAGGATTATATCCATAAAGTGCGAGAAATTGACACATTTTTATGAAGTATGGAAGGATGTGTTGTACCACCATTCTGCCAAAGGCAACCACTTGACCCATTGTGTTTGTTTATCAGTTGAAAAATAATGAATATATCCTTCTAGACATTTATTTTGTAACATCCCGCTCTTGCGCACACTGAGCGAACTTATTCTTTGAGGACACTTGCGTGCAAGTGATCCGGTTCTTTATACGATTGGTTGTTTTTATTATGATTATGATATATTGTGGATTTGATGATATGTTATTTTTGTTGTATTTACATCAACATGTGTTATTGATTGGGTTCTCCTGAGTGTGCAGGACTCTGGGCATTTGAGGATTTCAAGGCATCGATGAAACTCTATGGACTACAGATTGAGTCAGGGATTGGAATGTTAGGGTTTGAATGTTGTTGATGTTACATATGTACATATGATTAGATATTATGATGTTGATTGTTATTTCTGACATGATTCGTTGATGGATGGAGGATGACGATAGCTTGTCAACCAAAGTCACATTTGGAGTAAAGGGGTCATGCACAAAAACCAGAGACATTGAGGGAGAAGTGTGGCAGCAGCCCTGCCACAAACTACTAGCACTCTCGCCATGGCTTGAACTGTAGGTTAATGATTACCTAGTTCAATAAGACCCACAATTCCATGAGGGAAGACTATGACAGTCGCTCACAATGATTCTAAGGGGCGTGCAATAATATAGGTTACTTATTCCTTAGAGGCCCTTAGCCTCCCATAAGATCACTTGACGGAGTATTGACTCCAGGGCTTTGACATCTAGCAAATTAAGTCAAGAGGCGAGTGGCACCCTTGGAGCACGTAGTGCGTCTTGAAGGGAACATCACGTAAATAAAATGGAAAGAGGTGAGTGGAACCCTTGGAGCACATAGTACGTCTTGAAGGGCACGTCGTGATTTTAACTGATAAGTTAATAAACCTAGTACCTAGAAAACTAAGCCTCCTTAGGACCTGGTCGGCCTTAAATTAGATGATGGTATGAGTAAAATATAATAAATTTTTGTTCCCTTAAAAAATGTCGCCCAACCTAGTGAATTTAAAACCTAGGTCCAAGTAGAACATGTGATCAAAGGAAAACTAAATAGACATGTAACAAGACGGGGGTAAATAAAATTTCAAACTTTTTATTAAAAGTAAAAATTATAATGGAGGATTAAATTATTAAAAGGGTAAATGCTTGTTTTGTCTAGACTTGCTAATTCTAAACTTAGTTAAAAAGAAAAAGGGGAAACTTAAAGAAAAAGGGAAACTTAAAGAAAAGGGGAAACTTAAAGAAAAAGGTGAATGTCTAACTTAGTAAGGAATCTAGCCTTTGGAACTTTCTATTTATGAACTCAACTAGGATTTAATTAAGGCTTAATTCATTTAAGAATTGTAAGGGAATATTGGGACACTGAGGAGCATTTTTAATTAAATTAATAGGTGGGTGAGGAAAATAGGCAAATTTAATTAATTAATAAATTGATTTTCTAGTGCAACTGGGGGATCGGACGATATGTGTACGAGGGAGGTTTTTCTTAATTAAATAAATGAAAAATGAATCTAATGAGGGTTTGGGAAACTAATTACTTGAAAGCTCTATAAAAAGGATGACGGAGGAGAATTATGGATCATGTCTGGTTTGCGTAAGGATACGCTGCCAGAATTTGATCTTGACTGAATTTCCTCTTGTGGGAGTTGGGATACCCAGCTCGAGTAACGAGTGGTAGCTCGACCTTGCGAGGCGAGTTGGGCGCTAGCATTCTCTGGTATTGTGTGTGTGGCCCCTTTGCGGCTCAGGGGGCTCAGAGGGAAGAAGAGTACCCCTAGTATTGGATGGGAGGTACCGGTGAGGTCTCAGTGGTTGGCAAGCAGTACTTGGATGGAGCACGAGCAAGACTCAGATGGAGCACAAGCGCGGGATAACGAATTATGGTTATTCGTCGTCGGTTACAAGTACGCAACTGTGATTTTTTTGTAAAAAAAAATAAAAGAAAATTTTTGGTTTAATTTTTGTACATGAATATCTAATGGAAAATGTTGAAGTTGATTGTCGACAACAATGGTGAAATGTAAATCAAATAATTTATTTCCATCTTAGAATTAAAATTGTGGCAGTGAATTAGTTTCATTATTCCCTTATTTTTTAATTAAAAATGTTTGTTTATATGAATTCCTTGTTTGATCATCTATTGTTAGATATGTTGAAAATTTTTCATTGATATCTCTCTTAAAATCGTTGAGCACCGGATCCCATCCTTGCCTGCGATTCTTTTAAAATCTGTTTAATGTGATTTGATGGATTGTATTTCATTTTTTCTTCTAGAGGTGTCTGATCCTTTCACGGCCATACAAGCATTGCATCCCCCCCTTTTTCCTGGCGTAAATTAAGGCAAATTTGGAATTTCTGGGCTGAATATTACGCTTGTGCATCTTGCCCTTGTAGTCGTTGTTGCGTTGTAACTAATCCTTGATGGCAGTGGCACTCTCCCTTGAATTAATGATATGAATTTCAAAATATTTGTTGCCTTGGATATTTTAGATAATGGATTTATTACTGTATTGACGAGTGTTATGTTGATAGATGCGATTAAAACTACAATCAACCCTTTTCAATTTTCATATTTAATTTTCCCTCAAGGCTTGTTTCTCTCCAGTCTTCCTTCTACTCCTTACGAATCGTGTATCTAGAAGAATGTTTGATTGTAGTTGGCCTTTGCTTGTGAATTCATATAAGCTTATACCACACACTGACACTGTTCACGCTATCTGTATCCAGTGACTCAGTGTGCTTGTCGTGAGGTGTGTACCAGTCTTAAGACAAGATGCATTGGGATAAGAGGTGTTTACTGGGTATAATACCATATGTGCCTCAATCCCCTTTTATAGGATATGAGTTAAGACTTTAAATCCACGATCATCTAATCTGGATGGCACTTCACCTGATTTACTCTGCATTTTCGATAAACAAATATGCCCTGTGTCTCCCTTCTTCCTCTTGGGCAGAATTATCTCTGCATTTTATTCTTAACTGTCTCTGTGTTTTATTCTTAAATATTCCTGCATTTATTTTGAGATTCCTAGGTTTGTCTAAGACAAAATGTTAATATCCCTTATTTTAATTACAAAGATATTTTATTTTAAGAACACAGAGATCCCATTATCGCTACCATGTTTTGTTCCATTTTTTCTTGGGAGGGTTTGGTTTTAGTTTAAGCATGGTATGTTTAGGTAAAAGGGAGTAATTTAGGGTTCCTTTTCATTAATAAGGCAGAGAATTTAAGAGACACAGGGATCGAAACCGTTGAGCGTTCTTTTTTCACTAGAATGCTCACACTTGTCGATGGGGGACATTTCCATGAGTATCAACATTAATAGCAAGCCACAAGGGCTAAATATTAAGGGCTCCAGATTGAGAAGGCATCGCCAGAATGGGTACCTTACCTAGTATTTCATTACCGGTCTTCCTTACGTGATTATATTTATTTAGTGTTTAGCGTTGGCAGAGTTTCTGTGATTAGGAAATTTCTCTATCATAATTATGGTGGCCGGTTGTGACAGGGTATCCATTATGTGGTCATCCATTTAAACCAGTAATTGTTTTTATAAATTATTCTTTTACAACAGTTAATTGATCGTATTAATATCTTGTTAAACTATTTTTAAATAGTTAAATTGTTTCACACAGATATCGATGAACGTGTATGGTATTAATAACTAGATTGTAGTTAGCAGACTTTAATTTCAATAATTACCAGCGGTGGCATTTTGCCCAGCTGGCGTGCGTCAAATAATAAAGGCACACTTCACCATGTTACTCATAAGCCTCCCAACCACACTCACCTTACTCAGGTCGTTCCCTTATTATACAACTTATTCCGGTCAGATTTGGCGATTATGCCTGCATTTATGTCTCCAAGTACGCAGGTTGATTTTAGCTCCATGTAAATTATTGTATGGTGATCATATAAGGTGTTCTGATCCGTAGCTCGATTTCTTTAAAATTTTACCCTTTTTATTAATTGTGTTATATTCCATATCTCGAATTCTTCAAAACTGGTATTAGATCTGTAATACGTATATGAGCACCTTTTTAAAAAGAAGAACCAATAATTATAATACTTTATTTAAGTTGATAACACTAAATTGTTTTCTTGCATAATGTGGTTAATGATTTATAAACCAAATGATTCCAAATCTACATTTGGTGATATACTTGATTATTTTCATCTATCCTAATTTGGTTTTTCCTATTTGATATAAAAGGTGATAGGTCCTCAATGTTTATAAATATTGGATGTCTAACTCAACAATTGCTTTAATGAAAAGGGTTATAAAAATGGGCTATAGTTTCGCAAACTAAATATCTTCATGTTTAACACATCCTCCTTCCTCTTGAAACATTAGAACATTGTCCTTCAATTTTCAAGAAATTATGTTTTGTTATAGTTCTTTTCCCTTCCATATCTAGAACTCTTCAACTCGATATCAGTTTAGTAAGATGTATCAGTATTTACTAAAACCTTATTTTAATGTGAAGAAATTTTAATGAATTAAGAAAAATCATATAGAAGTTAGACTATGATTTTACAAACTACAAGTACTTCACTTTAACACTTCTCTTTTAATTTACAACTTTAACTTCATCTTCGGTAATAATGCATGTTAGCACTGGTGGATTTCAGGCACATTCGATTTTATGTTTGGTAGACGGGTTAGAATTGTTTGCTTGTGTGTGGGTCCCTAGCATCTCTGTTGCAAGGTGGCGATGTGATACCTTATGATTGGGTCATTGTGCATGTTGATCGACAAGCGCATATGAAACCTGACTTTGGATCATGCGTCTCTCGTTGTGGATGATGTTGTTTTTATAAGTAATATTGTATTAGGTTGTAACATTATTGTGTTTGTCTCTCACTCGTCGGGAAGGTTCTATATATTGGTCGTCGGAGTTGTTTTGGTTGGTTGATTGATGTTGTCTTTTAGCTTAGTAGGTGTGATCTTACGTGTGTTGGGCGGGTAGTCATTTTTATTTTTCATCTGATTGAATGTCGTATGTTGCTTCCCGCTACATGATGTGCTAGTATGCTAGGCCATTTTGTTCCTTGTCGTGTGATATGCATGCATTGTGTTCGTCGTTGTGTTGTGATGTTTGGATGCATGGTCGTTATTACTTTCTAAAAAAAAATGTACGAGTTTTGCATCACATGTTGTCGTAACAACTGGGGTCGTTACATATGGTATCAGAGCCAGTTCGACCTGCGACTTGGGATCACTACGGATTCCATTGATTAGATACTTGATTATAAAATGTTGCTAATTAAATTGATTTGTATTCGTGCAGGTAATCATGGTCAGAGGACATCGCAGAGGTATACAATGGGGTGTTAGGGGAGGAGGTGTGACACCCCCAGTAGCATCCATGTCTGAGGGGTCTAATCCCCAGGGAGACGAACAGGTTGTCGGGCATGAACATATAGTTGTGGGTGATTTGGTTGGGTTGATGAGGTCCTTTCAACTGATGTTTGAGGCACTGATCAGTCATTTGGATAGATATGAGGCCAGAGCATTGACACCCACTAAAGGTCCACTTTGTGCTCCGATCGGTACTAGTAGCATTCACTGCAAACTCAAGAAGGTCAAAATTCTCGAGATCTTTGGTGCCTCGAACGACGCAGCCACCAAGGCATGGTTGGAGAATATGGCGATGTTCTTTGCACTTCACGACTACACCTCCAACATGAAGGTCCACATGGCGGTCTTTGAATTGAAGGGGAGATCTCTTCTATGGTGGAAGACGCTCCTCCTGCAATTGAACATGTTCGTCAAAGACGTGTCATGGGAACTGTTCTAGGAACGGTTCCAGGAGAGGTATCTATCTGAGGAATTCATTGAGCATCAGCTCAATGAGTTCAACACCTTGCGACAGGGAGGTCGTACGATGCCCAAGTACGAGGCCCGTTTCATTGAGATTCTTCGGTATGCTCCCCACCTGAATATTGATCAACTTAAGATCAACAAGTTCGTGTTTGGCCTTAATGTAGGCATTCATGCAAAGGTTAGGATTTTGATGCCTCAAAACTTGCATGATGTTGTTCATAAGTCCCTCATAGTAGAGGAGGAGCTTATCAGTGAGGGTTAGAGCAGGAATCCAACGAGCCCAGTGGGACATGCGTCCTTTGGTGTGCATCAACATCAGACACTAGCTAGGCATGCACCAGGGTATCAAGGTACTCTGAGAGGATCCACCTTCACTACACCTCAGCGACCAGCGCCTCAGCAACAAACTCCTTACCGAGGACCACAACACCAACAACAACATCAACCGCAACATCAACAGTTTAGGCTTGTTCAGCAGAACAATTCAGGGTTCCAAGCCAGTGGTCCGTCAACTTCTACTTTAGGTACCAGGAGTATTGGACCGAAGAAAGGGTGATGGACATGTGGAGATCCACATTACTAGCCTAACTACCTAGTTGAGAGGATTAGATCATCTGGATCAGACAGACCCTTTGTTGGCACAGGGGCAGACCGAGGGTTCAACGCTACAACAGTGCACCAAAAAAACCCTAACTATCGGCCCTTTAGGAAACACTTGCGAAGAAGATGAAGTCTCACCCGAGGTAGAGGAAGGGGTGGTTACAGGACTCCAGTGTTTGCAACCTTAGCTGGGACACAGATATGTGACTGTAACACTTTAACAGGGAACTTAGCAGTTATAGTTCATCAATATCCAATCTTATTTTACAACGCAGTTAAACCCTAATTACAGAGCATTGTCGTATTTAACCAGATCTATTATATTCAAGAACTAAACACATCCACATAGTCCATATCTAGTATTCATTCATACTATTAAGCACACAGCATTAACATATCTATCCACCATTCATCTATATCGAAGCACTAAGAAAGTTAACATATAAACACATAAATACATCACACAAAGCAGAGCAACAAAACATGTACGTGGTTCACCCCCACCATGGGGATACGTCCACCAACTCTTCATATTCTTTATTAGCTTCTTCAATCAGTTACATGCACAGAGCCTTCAGATCAACTTCACAGAGGATAGGATATCTGCGCACTCTTCACTAGATCCTCCTTCCTCAAGCTAGGTTACAGCACTAAGCCTCTTCTCAATCTCTTACACTCGCGTTCACTGAGCTCTGCAAGCCTCATACAATATGCACAAAAGAAATCTCTACTCATCACTTAGTACTTTCGATCACACAAATCGAACTTCAGCACTTAGCACACTTAACTTAGCACTGCTTACTTACATTGCCTAGCTACTTATTTATACATTACAAAATAGGCGTAAGCATGGGTAAACCCATGGGCCAACATTCCCATACCTGTTACATAATTTTGAATCCCAAAAAGGGCCCTAAAAGAGGTTGATATCCCGTGATCTCTACTTCATATTGCGCTTCGCCTTTGACAGCCTATTGAAGTCCCAAAAATAGGTCAAACCTGACCAATGATCCTCAAAACTTGGTCAAGGGCCAACACCCACTACTGTGGGAGATTTGGGCAAGGCCCAGCGGATTCATGCAACAATGAATAACCACCAGGAAGATAACCAATCGACTGTGCTCGAGACGTTAGGTACCGTTGCTGACCAGACCCTTAGTATTTTGATAGATCTAGGTGCTACAAAGAGTTTTATTTCCAGTGCAACGCTAAAAAAGAATTAAGGTAAAGGTAGTCGAGAAGGACGATTTTAGCTTTGTAGAAATGGCTTCAGGAGCCAAACAGAAGGTCGGAGGGAAGGGATGGGTTGTAGCCTTAACCTAGGAGAGTTTGTCACAAGGGCCAACTTGTACGTCATGATCTTAGGGTCTTATGACATTGTGATTGGTATGGACTAGTTGGAATCGCATGAGGTGATACTCAACTGTAAGATGAAACGATTGAGCTTGGTTGATGACGAGGGAAAGAGATGCATGATTGTAGGTCAGAACCAAGGAGTCTCCCTGAGGTTCATCTCTTCTTTGTAGTTATGGAAGAGCATGCACAAGGGATGTAAGATTTATGCGATCCTTGCGTTAAACGAGAAGGGAGTAGCAGAAGGTCTAAAAAACCTTTCGGTGGTGAGAGATTTTGCGGACATATTCTATGAGGAGTTACCTGGGATGTCACCATAGAGGGAATTGGAATTTACCATTGAACTAAAACCGAGAACTGAACCGATAACAATAACGCCTTATCGGATGTCGACCCTAGAGTTACAACAGTTGAAAATTCAACTGAAGGAGTTGTTGGACCTAGGACTTATACGTCCAAGTGTGTCACCGTGGGGTTCTTTTGTTATCTTCATATGGAAGAAGGATGGGTCGTGAAGACTCTGGATTGAATATCATCAATTAAACAAGGAAACAATCAAGAATCAATATCCGTTGCCAAGGATTGATGATCTGTTTGATCATATGAAAGGTGTGACAGTGTTTTCAAGGATCGAATTGAGATAGAGGTATCACCAGTTATGGATCAAGGAGGATGACATCCCTAAGACCATATTTAAGATGAGGTTTGGACTGACGAAGGCCCCAAGGGTATTTATGAGTTTGATGAACAAGGTGTTTTGTGAATACTTGGACAAGTTCATCCAAGTATTCATTAACGATATTTTTATTTATTCTCGAACGATGGAGGAGCATGATGAGCACTTGCACTTGGTACTACAGTGTCTACGAGAGAAAAAATTGTATGGGAAACTATCTAAATGCTCATTTTATCAATCAAAGATTCACTACTTAGGGAATTTCATCTCCGACGAAGGTATCGTTGTGGATCCAACAAAGGTCGAGGCTATTATGGAATGGCTTGCGCCGACGAATTTCCATGAAATGCATAGCTTCATGGGTTTAGCGGGATACTATTGACGGTTTTCCAATGGTTTTTTGAAGATAGCAAATCCGATTACGGAATTGCAAAAGAAGAACAACAATTTTTTTTGGACCGAGAAATGCACGGAAGCCTTTCAGAGGCTCAAGGAGCTGTTGACAACAACACTGATACTAAAGGTCTCGGACATGGACACAGACTTCTTGGTATGCACTGACGCATCCAAAGAAGGCTTAAGTGGAGTCTTGATGAAAGATGGTTGAGTGCTCGCTTACATCTCAAGAAAGTTGATAAGGAATGAGGAGAACTATGTGACACATGATTTGGAGTTGTTAGCCATTGTTTATGCCTTGAGATTTTGGAGACACTAACTTATTAGACAAAAATTCAAACAAAAAATGGACCACTGTGGTCTACATCACATATTTACGCAAAGTGACTTGAACGCGTGACAACGACGTTGGTGGGAATTTCTTAGCGAGTACGATTTCGAGATTACTTACATAAAAGGAACAATGAACATAGTGGTTGATGTGTTGAGTCGGAGACCACACATATTTTCGGTGATGCCTCTTCAGACGAATCTACGTGAAAATATTATAACTTTACAATGTGATGATGACTGGTACAAAGAGGTCAAGGATTTTATTAGATAAAACACAATGATGGTACCAAAATTTGATGGATTTACTATGGACAATGACGGATTATTGAGATTTGAAAGTTGAATTGATGTAGCACCCAATGACGAGTTAAGGAGTTTGATCCTAAACAAGGCTCATAGATCAATGTACATGGCTCATCCTGGAGTCACAAAGATGAGGGAAGACCTTAAACCCTCATTCTTATGGAAAGGAATGAAGAAATACGTAGTCAACTACGTGGCAAGATGTCTAGAATGTCAGCAGGTGAAGGCTGAACATCGACATCCGACAGGATTAATACAGTCACACGCTATTCCAGAATCGAAATTAGAGGTCATTTCAATGGATTTCATTGTTGGATTGCCACTGACGACAATGAGACACGAGTTGATTTTTGTGGTAGTCAACACGCTGATGAAGAGTGCTCATTTTATTCTTGTGTGTACGACATATGAGGCACCTGACATAGCTAGAGTTTTCATCAGTGATATTGTGAGGCTTCATGGAATGCCTAAGAGGATTATATCTGATAGAGGATGGGTGTTTACATGACAATTTTGGACTATTTTCCAAGAGGCCTTGGGAACCCAACTTAACTTTAGTACCACATATCACCCAGAGACAAACATTAAGACCAAAACAAGAAACCAAATCTTGGAGGATATGTTACGTATGTATGTGATGGACCAAAAGAAGCGTTCGGAAGAATTCTTTTCACTGGTATAATTTACATATAACAATAGTTATCAAAGAACCATTAAGATGGCGCCTTTTGAGTTTCTTTATGGGTGACTGTGTCAGATGCCTTTGAGTTGGGATTGACTTGAGGATAGGGTCCTGGTGGGACCATAAGCGATCCAAGAAATGGAAGATCAAATGAAAACAATAAGACAAAGGATCAAGGAAGCATAGGATCGGCATAATAGTTATGTCAATGTGCATTGTGTCGACCGTATTTATGAAGTTGGCAATCGAGTCTTCTTGTGGGTGAAACCTCATAAGAGTTCAATCAAGTTTGGAAAGGGTGATAAAATATCTCCTAGGTTCATGGGACCCTTCGAGATTGTGGAAAAGAAGGGGCCTGTGGCCTATCGACTAGCCTTGCCTGATTCTTTGAGATGTATGCACGATGTTTTTCACGTATCTGTTTTGAGACATTATGTTAGTGATCCTACACATGTTATTGACATGAGTTCCTTGTAGGTATCGGACAAGGTTGCTCTCATGGCGAAGCTAATCCATATCTTGGACCATTGCATTAGACAGCTACGACATCGAACAGTAGATCAGGTCAAGGTCCAGTGGGACAACTATAGTCCACACTCAGTGACCTGGGAGGATGCATATGATATGCGTCAACAGATTCCATTTTTTTTTATAGCTAGACATATGATATTGTGATACACTTTATTTAATCAATTACATACTGTGAAACTTCGAGACAAATTTTAAAACAAGAGGGGGTGTATGTAACATCCCTCTCTTACGCGCACTGAGCGGATTTATTCTTTGAGGAAACTTGTGTGCAAGTGATCCAATTCTTTATACGATTGGTTGTTTTGATTATGATTATGAGATATTGTGTATTTGATGATATGTTATTTTTGTTGTATTTACATTGACAGGGGATATTAATTGGGTTCTCCTGAGTGTGTAGGACTCTAGGCGTTTGAGGATGTTGAGGCATCGATGAAACTCTATAGACTCCGGATCGAGTCAGGGAGCGTTATGTTAGGGTTTGAATGTTGTTGATGTGACATATGTACATATGATTAGATATTATGATGTTGATTGTTATTGCTGACATGATTCGTTGATGGATGCAGGTTTACGATAGCTTGCTGACCAGACTCACATTTGGAGTAAAGGGGTCACGCACGACAACCAGAGACATTGAGGGAGAGGTGTGGCAGCATCCCTGCCACATCCTACTAGCACTCTCACCATGGCTCGAACTGTAGGTTAATGATTACCTAGTTCGAGAAGACCCATGATGTCATGAGGGAAGACTATGACAATCACTCACGATGATTCTAAGGGGCACACAATAAGTAAGGGTCCTTATTCCTTAGAGGCCCTTAGTCTTCCATAAGATCACCTAACAGAGTATTGACTCCAGGGGTTTGACGTCTACCAAATTTAGTTAAGAGGCGAGTGGCACCCTTGAAGCACATAGTGCATCTTGAAGGGCACGTTGTGCAAATAAAATGGAAAGAGGCGAGTGGCACCTTTGGAGCACGTAGTGCGTCTTGAAGGGAACGTCGTGATTTTAACTGGTAAGTTAATAAACCTAGTACCTAGAAAACTAAGCCTCCTTAGGACCTAGTCAACCTTAAATTAGATGATGGTATGAGTAAAATATAATAACTTTTTGTTCCCTTAAAAAATGTCGCCCAACCTAGTGAATTTAAAACCTAGGTCTAAGTAGAACATGTGATCAAAGGAAAACTAAATAGACATGTAACAAGATGGGGGTAAAGAAAATTTCAAACTTTTTATTAAAAGTAAAAATTATAATGGAGGATTAAATTATTAAAAGGGCAAATGGTTGTTTTGTATGAACTTGCTAATTTTGAACTTAGTTAAAAAGAAAAAGGGGAAACTTAAAGA